>PVKS010007371.1:0-73344 GCA_004027875.1 Aplodontia rufa
TTGTAGACAAGTGACAGCAATTACTGTACATGGTCCAGGGTCCCTTCCCCTACGTGGTTACAATTTTTGGTTTAACATATGTTAATGAAAAACTAATAAGAGAATTTGTGGAAGTCCTTTTCATTCACTTCCATTATTCCCAAGACACCATATTAGCAGTATTTTAATTTACAATTCAGTGTATTGCTTAAAATACCAAATAAGAAAAAGTGTAGAATAGGGTAATACGTGTTTATGTGTACATTTACTTATTCAAATAAATATATCAGATTAGCATACCACAGTGAGACATTAGTAGAAAAAGATGTGACTGTAAAAATTGGAATCTTCAGTGCCAGAGCCCCAGTGGGAAGGCTTCCAGGCTACGCCTTTCCTGATATATTTCTTTTCATCCAGACATCTCAGCGTCACTCTGGTTAACACATTTCACCTTTCCCTGTAAAATGAGGTCACTTGTTTCCATTATAAAATGCTCTCACTGATGAGATATTCAATAATTTTTAAAACATCACACAAATATATGCGAGTACACATAACATATATGTGTGTGTAAATATGTGTACATCACATGCATTGCTCTGTGCCGTTTTTTCACTCTTTAGATGCAAATGTAGACTTTCTTGGTCCAAATATGGAGTGTCTGGTAAGGCTCTTATTTTACTTTTCTCCCTTTTTTCAAGAACTAGTAATGAATGTGGGATATATTTCCATCTTCTCAGGTCCTCTTCAATTTCTTTCTTCAATGTCCTATAATTCTCATTGTGGAGGTCTTTTATTTCCTTTGTTAGATTAATTCCAAAGTATTTTATTGTTTTGAGATTATCCTGAACAGGATGGATTTCCTGATTTCTTCCTTGGCCAAGTCACTGTTGGAGTATAGGAAACCTGTTGATTTATGGGTTTTGATCTTATATCCTGCAACTTTGCTAAATTCATTTTTTAGCTCTGGAAGTCTTCCAATGGAGTTTTTTCGGTCTTCTAGTTATAGGATCATATCATCAGCAAAAAGAGTTATTTTGACTTCTTCTTTTCCTAGTTATATCCTTTGATTTCCTTCTCTTGTCTGATTGGTCTGACTAGAGTTGCCAGGACTGGATTGAATAAGAAGGTGAGAGTGGACATCTTTGTCTTGTTCCAGAATGTAGTGGAAATACTTTCAGTTTTTCTACATTAAATGTGATATTTGCAATGGATTTGTTATAAATGGCCTCTAAAAGACCTCTACAAAGGATCCTTATCCTTAGCTTCTCCAGTGTTTTTAACATGAATGTATGTTCAATTTTATCAATGGCCTTTTCTACATGTATTGGGATGATCATGTGGTTTCTGTTTTTAATTCTGGTTAAGTGATGAGTTACATTTATTGATTTATGTATGTTGAACCTGCCCTGCATCCTTGGAAGGAAACCCACTTGGTTGTGTTATATTAACTTTTTTTTTTTTTAAAGAGAGGGACAGTGAGAGAGACAGAGAAGGAGAGAAACAACTTTATTTAGTTTTTCACATGGCCTTAGTTGCTCCAACACTCAGTTGTGTACGTGGTGCTGGGGTTTGAACCCAGGGCCTCGTGCTTGCCAGGCAAGTACTGAAACCACTGAGCCACCGCTCCAGCCTGTATATTAACTTTTTTATATGCTTT
This sequence comes from Aplodontia rufa, assembly GCA_004027875.1. Taxonomy (NCBI): domain Eukaryota; kingdom Metazoa; phylum Chordata; class Mammalia; order Rodentia; family Aplodontiidae; genus Aplodontia; species Aplodontia rufa. The sequence continues at coordinate 1,640 of PVKS010007371.1, forward strand.
TGGATGTAGTTTACTAGTATTTTTATTAAGGATTTTTGTATCTGTTTTCTTCAGGGGTGTTGATCTGTAGTTTTCTTTTCCTGACATATCTTTCTCAGGTTTTTGTATCAAGATTATAGTTGCCTCATAAAAATTGTTTGGGAATGTTCCATCTCTTTTAATTTCATGGAATAACTTAATAAAGGCAGGTGTAAAGGTCTGGTAAAACTCAGCTGAGAATCTATCAGGTCATGGACTTTTCTTTTCTGGAAGGCTTTTAATTGCTGTTTCAACTCCATTACTTAATATTGTCCTATTTAGGGTTTCTATATCATCCTGTGTCAATTTGGGCATGTCATATGTGTCTACAAATTTGTCCTTGTCATCCAGATTTTTAACTTTATTGGAGTATAGGTTTTCAAAGTAGGTTCTAATAATCCTTTAATCTCTCTGTTTTCATCTCTTATGTTGATTTGCTTCTTTTCATTCTTTCTTTTGGTGAGATTTACTAAGGGTTTGTCAATTATCTTTATTTTTTTCAAAGCATCAACTCTTCATTTCATCTTGGAGTGGGAGAAACAATTCAATTAAAGTGGCCATTTTGCCAAAAGCACTGTAAAGATTCAGTGCAATCCCCATCAAGATACCAATGACATTTTTCACAGCTATAAGAAAAACCAGGGCCTGAAGTGGTGGCTCCATGGTTATGGCTCTTGCCTGGAAAGTACAAGAATGTGAGTTTGAACTCAAGCACTACATACACAATGCAGTGTCTGAGCAACTAAAGCCACTTGAAAAACTAAATAAAATTGATTATCTCTCTCACTATTCCTCTCTCTTAAAAAAATTTTAAAAATCAATTCTTAGATTTGTCTGGAAGAATAATAGACCCAAAATAGCCAAAGCAACACTAATCAATAAAAGTGAAGTAAGAGGTATCATAATACCTGCTCTGAAATTATAGTATAGAGTTGTAGCAACAAAAACAGCATAGCACTGGTATTGAAATAGACATGAAGACAGTTATTGGAGTAGAACAGAAAATGCAAAGATAAACCTACAAATCTTTAGCCATCTGATATTTAACAAAGGAGGAAAAATATATCTTGGAGAAAAGGCAGCCTTTTCAACAAATGGTACTGGGAAAACTGGACAGCCATATGCAGAAAAATGAAATTAGATCCAAATCTCTCACCCTGCACAAAAGTCAAATTGAAGTAGTTCAACAACTTAGAAATTAAGTCTGCAACTCTTAGAAGAAACACTAGGATGAACACTCCATCATATAGGAGCTGGCAGAGATTTCCTCAACAAGAGCCCCATAGCACAAGAATTAAAATTGAGAATTAATAAGTGGGATGACATTAAACTAAAAACTTCTGCACAGCTAAGGAATTAGTTTAGAGCATGAAGAAAAAACCTACAGAATGGGACAAAAGTATGGACAGCTACTCCTCTGACAGAGGACTAATATTCAGAATATAAAAAGAACTCTAAAACTTAATACCCAAGGCACAAACAACCCAATCAATAAATGGGCAAAAGAACTAAACAAACTTCTCAACAGAAGAAATACAAATGGCCAATAAATATATGTAAAAAATGTTCAACATCTCTGGCAAGCAGAGATATGCAAATAAAAATTACATTAAGATTCCAGCTCTCTGCAGGCAGAATGGCAAGGATGAAGAATGAAAGCAACAACAGATGTTGGAGAACTTGTGGGGAGAAAGGGATCCTGATACACTGTGGGTGGGAATGCAGACTAGTAGAACAACTCTGAAAAGCAGTATGGAGACTCCTCAAAAAATTAGGAGGGGGGGCAGGAACAGTGGCTCAGCAGTTATGGCACTTGCCCTTCAAGCACAAGTACACGGGTTCAAATCCCAGCACCCACGTACACAATTAAGTGTTAGAGCAACGAAGGCCATGTGAAAAACTCAATAAAATTTGATTTTCTCTCTCTCTCTCTCTCTCTCTCTCCCTCCCTCTCTCTCTCTCCCTCTCTCTCTCTCTCTCTCTCTCACTGTCATTCTCTCTTTAAAAAAATTAGGAATGGTGGGCTGGAGGGGTGGCTTGGCAGTTTAGGTGCTTGCGGGATATGTGTGAGTACACGGGTTCAAACCCCAGCACCCACTTACACAACTAAGTGTCAGAGCAAGGAAAGCCATGTGAAAAATTCAATAAAAATTAATTCTCTCTCTCTCTCTCTCTCTCTCTCTCTGTCACTGTACTCTCTTACAAAAAAAAAAATAGGAATGGAATCTCTGTATGACCCAACTACCCCACACCTGGGTATTTTCCAAGAAGAAAACTTGGCATACTATAGCAACACGGCTACATCAATGCTTACAACAGCAAAATTCACAGTAGCTAAATTATGGAATCAACCTAGAGGCCAACTGCTGGATGAATGGATACCCCAAAAATCTGTGGTTTTATATATATACAAACACACACACACACACACACACACACACATGCATGCATGCAGATTCATCAAGCAAGGACCTGGCTTCTGCTCAGAGATCATTGTTCCCACCCTGACCTGCGATTCCTTAGGAAACTGAGCACTGTCTGCACTATTTCTGGTAAATTTCAGATTCCTGGTTTTTTTTATATATATATATATATATATATATATATATATATATACACACACACACATATACACTATGGAGTTCTACTCAGCTATTAAAAGGAATAAAATCATAGCCTTTACTAGTAAATGGTTGGAAATAGAGAAAATTATGCTAAATGAAATTAGCAAACTCAGAAACTGAGAGGTTGAATGTTTTCTCTCACATGTGGAAGATAGAGTAAAACAAAGGAAAGAGTGAAAGAAGGCCAAGTTTATATAATAGATCCATCAAACTCAGGTTAACAAACAAACTGGAGGAAGTCTAGTTATGTTGGGTGGAGACGAGGGAGGTTGAGGAGGGGATGGATGGGGAGACAAAAGGGAGCTATAGCATACCTTGCACCCCTGAGATGCTGAAAAGTTCCCATGCAGGCATTTAAAACTGGAAAAATTTAAAACTGGAAAAAGAACCAGTAATGACACAATATTTTATTGAAAAACCTCTATTCTATTCAGTAATAAAGTACGTTTATCTACTTTGGTATGCCGGCACGGATGAGGGTCTATATTTGATATTGCTTTGCATAAAGAACGCTGCCTTTCTCATTGGCTGTGACAGCTGTTCGGTCAACTCTCTTGGGCTTGTTTTGGAGTGACTGGCAGTGGCAGCGATAGCCAACACCACAGCAACCACAGTTGACAATAGTGGACTGGGTGCTTGAGATTTGCTACCAGAGTGGATCTTAGGTATTCTCATCATAAAATAAATAAATATTAACTAAATAAATGGGGTGAGTGGTTAATTAGCTTGATAGTAGCAATCATTTACAGTGTATATTGGAGATCAAAACATCATGTGTGGGGTTGGGGATTTAGCTCAGTGGCAGAGAGCTTGCCTAGCCCATGCAAGGCCCAGAGTTCGGTCCTCAGCCCTGAAAAAAAAAAAATCATGTGCACACCTTAAATAGATGACCTTTTATGTGAATTATATGTCAATAAGAATAAATAAAGATGGACACTCATGTGCTTAGGCCAGCCTCGTTGCTCTAGCCCAGGGCAGACTCCCTGTGGGCTGTGCATGTGTGGGGCTTCCCTATGGTTACCTGAAGTGGGAAGCTAGGAGTGTTGGACAGTGTGCTTCTGTGGGCTTCCCAGTCTTCAGTCAGGTTTCTGTACCTGATAAAGTGATCCCACTGAAGGATGGCTGGGACACATGGATCCAATAGATGGCCGGAGGGTTCAGGACAGGTGAGGCAGAGTCAGTCTGTCTTTTCCCTATAACAAGTTTTCAAATCCGAATATCTTATATGTGTGGTGGTATTTTCCCCATTATAATACCACTATATTTTATATTAAAATATAATGTAATACATAGAATCTAAAATATAAAAATAAATAAAATGAGGAAATTGGGGAGGAATGAAAATTACAAACAAAAAGGACAAATTAGAAACACAGAAAGAAGGAAAGGAATAAGGAAATAGAGAAAGCTGGACAGAGAATGAGGAATAAAGGAAGCGGGAGTTGGGAGAGAAGGGAATGTAGGGATGAGGAAGAAAACTGGGGAGGTGAGAGATTGGAGGGGGTAAGATAAGAAAGCAGTCGGAGAAAGAGAGTGGAGGGAGGAGGAGGGAGAGGTGGCAGTCTATGCTTGCAGCTCCATCAAGCAAGGACCTGGCTTCTGCTCAGCGATCATTGTTCCCACCCTGACCTTAGGATACTGAGCAGTGTCTGCACTTTTTCTGGTAGACTTCAGATTCCTGGTTTTAAGTTTTTCCCCAGGTGTGTTTGTTCTTTTAACTAGGATTTCTGTTCATGTGGAAAGATGGGGTGCTTGGTGGAGGATAGGGTAGAAGAGACATGAAGTGGAGGTGCACAAGAATTTCACCTGTATCCCCACACAACATCAGTGATGTGGAAGGACGTGGGACCCAGTCACACAATGGGTGCAGGACCCAGACATCTGAGCCAGCAAGACTGAAAGAAAGGCTACAACCCTAAGCCTGTGCTTGGTCTGTTTTATGTTTTTATTCCTTAGCTACTTTGAGGCAAAATCAGGGTATGCTGTTCCCCAAAGACTCAATGGGAAAATTCTGTGACAGCTGTCAGGCAGAAATGTCCTTTTGAACAATCTTGGAACTTCATTCGTGAGCATTCTTTGTAATAACTCTTACTTGTACTTCGGGCTACAGAAATTTCAAGGTCTTCGCATAAATATCCGGCATTCATTTCCACTTGCTTCTGCCGTCAACTTTCACTCATCACCATCTTTAAGAGTTTAATAACTTAGATTTGTATAGTACTTAACCGATTTCAAGTCAACCTCAGAAACAAAATTTCATTTCATTCTCAAACAATCTTTCAGATGTCAAAATTAATATCCCAATTTCAGAGACAAAGGAACTGGAGCCCGTGGAGAGGAAGAGCTTTCCCCAGGTTACCTGGACAGCAGCAGGCAAAAGTACGGCTGCAGTTCCCCTTCTCGATGCCTTTACCAGCGGAATGAAAGCTAGTTCTCTTCTGTTTTCTTTTCGCTCTGTAAGACCTGCATCTGTAGGGGGGGTGCATTCCCTGTCTAAGCCTCTTCCCTCCTTATCTGAGTGCACTGCCTCTTCCTGGCTACCCCTACCCTGACTGAGTCTGTAAGTGCCAGGAGAGAGATGCCTTCTCTCTCCTCCCACACACAGGTTCAACTGCTAACAGCAACTTCAGTTGAAAGATGACTCTGGACATGAAAGGAACCTGGTAACATTCCACCCTTCAGTATCTTTACCTGCAATCTCCTCCAAGTGTCCTGAGAGACGTAGAGTGCAGACTCACAGAATCAGCCCTTGATTTATTAGGCACCCCCCCTTTTCATGATTTGCACACTCATGCATTCATTTATCCATTTATTTACACAAACATGTTTCTTGAGCTGTCACCCCTTGCTAAGAGCAAAGCTTCTTTCGCATACTGACCTAGCTGGATTTCAAGATTGACCACCAAAGGACAAGAATTTTTTTTCCTGAGGTAAAATTAAGACTGAAGAATAAAATGCATAAAAATTTAAAGATAAGGAAAATATTCATTATGTAACTCTTAACAAGACTTTGAACTGTGGAGGCTCAGCTGGCAAGAAATGGTCGAATTCATTCCAATTTGTAAGATATTCCTGCATTATCCCAGTGGTCAGGGCTTTCAAGTGATGAATGAATCTGACTTTTATATGCCAGGATAGTTAGGCTGTTTTGTTAAATGATTCATTAAACTCTGTAAATCCAGAAAGAGGAGCTGGTTAGAAGAGGAACTGTGTTTCATCCTGCTCGTTAAGCCCTTTCTTCACATAATGAGCAGAGTTTCAAAACTTCTGACTGCCTGCCACTAGCAATCAGTCACTTCCTTGAGATAAGCGCGGTGCACTTCCTGTTTCTAGAACGGATTTGCTGTAGATGGAGAAAGCTGGCAGGGACCATGTTAGACATGGGCTCCATTGTCTCAAAAGAATACACGTTGACCTAAAAACATTATTCCTTATCATAGTTTGGCAGTTTTACTGTTTTTTTTAAAACTCCTTTAGTTGTTTGCAATCCATTCTGAAAAGTGACAAGCTCTTTAAGAAGATATATGTTTGAGATTACAGGAAACCTTATTGAAGAACGATTTCTACTTGTGGTCAGAGACGGCGCCCACACAGTCAGCCTGTGTGCCCTGTTTCTGCTGCCCCTTCAACCACTTCCCTGTGAATTCAGGACCAGCTCTGACATAGGAGCTGCACTTTGGAAATCATACTTCTGTATCATCATTAAACACACATTCAGAAAATGCTAAGAGGAAAAGGCAGCAACTAACAAATTGTGGTATTACAAAATGTAATTGGGTTTGACTGGCTCTTGATAGGTTGGAATTTCATAATGGCTCTTCCACTAACTTAATCTAAGATGCCAGTAATATTATGTAACAATTATACGTCTGACTTTTCCTACTGAAAAAAACAGGCAAATTGTCTACTAGCATATTCTAGGTTTATTTCCAAGGGTAATTTATTTGCTTTATCCAATATATTGTAATTTTTGTGATTTCTTCAATAAAATTTCATCTTCAAATCTACTCTTCATGTTTGTTATAATGAGCCCACACTATCCTTCAGAGATACATGTAATTCTTTACTATGACTCATGTTATTAAAAATGTTAAAGAAAAGAAAGATGTTCTTATTTTGGAAGATTTTGTATTGATTTCACTGTTACGATCTCCTCTACCTACTTGCTATTATGCAAATTTGAGTTTTGAATATTAACTCTTAGATGTAAGCAAAATTAGGTTTCTATGTGTAATCATTTAATTTCCATGATTCACCTTTGGAATTGAGGTATTCTGTACTGATTATAGAAACTTGTGGCTAATGTTAGAAAATTTGATAATATTGCCAATTTTTCTCATATTTTAATTTTTTACCTTAATATTAATGTTTGTGCCATCTACCTTTTTGCTTCCCATTTATTTTGAAATATCTGAAAAATTAAAAATGGAAGCCCTTGTTAATTTCCAATATATCCTCCTGCATAAACAACATAGAAATATTTCTGATTTTTTTTTTCAGTTAATCTCTGTCTATCTCCTCCCTCTTTCCCCCTTCTTTTCTATGGATTGTTTTTCTTTTTTTAAGAGAGAGAGAAAGAAGGAGAGAGAGATAATCAAATTGATTTATTTTTTTCCTCTAGCCTTTATTTCTCTGATACTTAGTTGTGCATGTGACACCAGGATTTGAGCCCAGATCCTTGCACATGCCAGGCAAGTGCTCCAACCACTGAGCAACGGTTCTAGCCCTCATGGACTTTTTTGTTCCACCTGCACAGTGTTTTGGGAGAAGTTGGGGACCTTCTCCATCTTCTTCAGTATTGGTTGGATGAAGGTGTCACGCAGTCTTTGCTTGCCACTTCTAAAGCTGTTTATAGTGCATATTGACCCCATCGTGTGATCGCTGACAGCAGCTGCTCTGAAACACAAAGCATTAGACAAGGGGTCTGTGCACCTGAATCTCATTATGTGTGATTCTTTTTTCTAATGTTTTAAAAGAGAGAAAGACAATGAGAGAGAAAGAGACCAAGAGAATCCATTTTTATTGAGTTTTTCACATGACTTTCATTGCTCTGACACTTAGCTGTGCATGTGGGTGCTGGGGTTTGAACCCGTGTACTCGCACATGCCGGGCAAGCTGTAACCTCCGAGCCACCGCTCCAGCCCTAATTATGGGCAATTCTAAGGAAAATTGCTACTATTGTTTGAATATTATTCACTTTACCTGTCATAGGAAAGGTCTGGAAGTGATTATCTCCCTTTTCCTCCAAGACTGCATGTCCCCTCCACATCCCCAAAGCATTATTCATTTAGTGTGACTGTTGCTTCCTCTAAAGGAACTCTACGTGGGGAAAACTTGACTTGAGATGGGAAAGTATAAACACTTGCCAGAGCCTATAAAACCAGTTACTTGTCACATCTCACACATTTTGGGATGATTCTCTTAAAGCTGTAAGCTCTAGGGTGGAAATATAGACAGGCAAGGAACTAATTTGTGGAACACTCTCACACCAAATTCAAGCACCAAAACTTTTAGCCCATGAATAAAAAAGGAGGTGAATATTAACAAGTCTGATTTCTTCTCTAGATAATTCTCAAATCAATTACCATGTGAAACATGGACATTTTAATTAAGTCAGCACGTAGATAAATCATATCCATCCATAAGTGTTCACAAAATAGGGTTTTCTGATAACAGAAAACAGTCTTATTGTCTTGATCTCACTGTAATTCTTTCCTTCATTACTTTCTCATGCCCACTTTTCTTTATGTGTGGTTTTATCACAGCAACAAAATATGATTCCTTACATTTGCTCACTTAGAGAGTGAAAATCATGAGCTAAAAATAGACTTCTGATGTTTTTCCAGGTTTCAAGTTTACAGATAGAAATGATATTGCATTATGTGATGCTTGGAGACTAGATAACCTAGGTGCTCAAAAATATTTTAAAAAGAATTGGCTCAGCAAAACTGAAAGATTCAGGTGAAGAGGTTTCTGTTCCTAAGCTTATTGTCACGTGTGAAGGAATTACGGCATGTTAAGTATTTGGGATTGTGGCGATGAGTTGAATCAGCTAAGACAAACAGAAACGGCATTTCTGCAATTTAGTATGAGAGCAATGAAGAGGCAAATGCTGAAGACTGTAAGATCATTTTGAGGAGAGGCGAGGGAAGCTGCATAATCAGGTGATTTTCTAGTTTAGTTTTCAGTTTGAACATTCTGAGTGATTACAAAGCTTAGATACAGCTTTTTGATATATAAGGTACTCCTATTAACTTCTTAATACATTTTAAGACAAAATGTTGCCAGAACTAATAAGCAATTGCCTTAACTCTGGTGAATCTATTTATTATCACACGGCAAGGACTCCCACCCAAACACAGCAATTTGGACATATATGTTTCCATTCCTTTTGAAAAATCCCAACTGCTCATAATTGCAAAAACATCCATCTCAAGCCAATTAAAAATGTAAAGTTACAAAAAAGCAAAAAAAAAGCTATATTCTATTAGAGAAATACAAATACAACACACAATGAGATATTGATATACAGCTATCAGAATTGATAAAAGTAGTAGCAAAATAAACGCTGGACAGGACCTACAACTGGGTCACTCCTGCGTCATTAATAGGAATCAAGATGCTATTGCCATTTTGGAATATAGTTTACCAGTTTCTTATGAAACTAAATGAACACTTATAGTATGACCCAGCAATTACACTTGGGTGCTTATCTCAAAGATACGAAAATTTATATTCACACAAAAACCTGTATACAAATGTCCATATGCCTTTATTCATAACAGCTGAAAATCAGAAATGATCTCGATGCCTTTACATAGGTAAATGCTTTCACGAACTGTTAGATTCATGCTATGGGCTGCCATCCAGCAAAACAAAAGAATGAACTACTGATGAATGCAGCATCTTGGATGAATCTCCAGGGAATTATTTTGAGTAAGAAAAAATCTCTAGAATATATAAGTCCAACTTATACAACATTTAAAAATTGACTTTAGAGGATGGAAAATCCATTGGTGGTTGCCAAGCTTTAGGGGCAAGGCTGAGGTCAAGCGGTGGGAGCTGGTGTGTGCCTAGAGAAAAAAATACACCAGAGATTATCATGGTGATGGAAACATTTCCATGTTGACTGCATCAGTTGCAATATGCTTTTTGTAATATTGCATATAATTTTGTAAGATATTTTAATTGAGGGAATTGGGAAAAGTTTGCAAAGGCTTACTCTGTGTTTGTTCATACAAATGCGTGTGAACCTAGATTTAACTCAAAATATTTTTAGAAAGCAACTTTAAATGCTAAGTAAAGCAAGAGAACCCTTGAATGTATCTCTGTGCAAAACACACTGATTTTAAAAAACACTGATTGATTTAAATTTTTACAAACACTGTGACTTGGACCTGCTAAAGTCAGACCAAACATTGATAAAGCTGATTTTTGTCCTATTATTTCCTCTCCTTCCAACCATCCACCCTCCAAAACAGGGAGAGGTGCTCTAATTTTTAACAATAGCAACAAAAAATACTCTCTATATAGATGCATTTGTGCAGTAGAAGTCTGAGTCTTTTGGCAACTATTCCAATGCATATATAGGTCTTCTGAATCCTGCCACACAAACTTTAGTCCTCTAAGACAGAGGAGATTCTTCTGGTTCTCCACTGGAGGCTGTGGGTAGTCTCTATGTCTTCACAGGTGGTTCTGGTATCTATTTTTGTCCCTTTTGTGTGGTTGCTTACCCCTTACTGGCTCCTAAAGGTTGTTTTCCTCCATCTGCATTTCTCCAGGGGTAGTCAACATGGGCAGTTTCCTCATCCTGATTACCAATGAATAATTCTTTAGCCCCGCAGATTACTGACCATGATGCAATAAAAGCTTGCTTTCCACAGCTGGTTTCCAGGGTTGAAAGCAAAGTGAGATGCAGAATTATACTCTCTGAACTTTATCCTTGGAATTTTTAAATATGATGTTTAAGGACTAAGCATAGTTTATGACATAGTAGTGTCAGGGTTTGGATGAAAGGTGTACCCCAAAAGCTCGTGTGAGACAATGCAGGATGATTCAGAGGTGAAATGATTGGGTTTTGAGAGCCTTAACCCGATCAGTGAGTTAAGACCTGACAGGGATCAACTGGTACCTGTAGGCTGGTAGGGCATGGCTGGAGGAGGTGGCTCTTTGGCAACGTGCCTTGGGGGTGTACATTGTTTCTGCTTTGTGATGTGATGCCTTGAGCTGCTTCCCTCTGCCCCACTCTTCCAGAATGGTGCTCAACCTCACCTGGAGCCCCAAGGAATAGAGCCAGCTTTCTATGGACTAAGACTTCCAAAACCTCTGTTAAAATTGTTCTTCCCATTCTTTTAGTCACAGCAGCCGGAAGCTGACTAAAACAAGCACTCTCTGCACTTGGACTGTGCTGGATCCAGTCCTCCACAAGTGGCAGATCCCTTATGAAACCCTCTGATGTTTTGTCTCCATGGTGCAAAGCAGTGCATTCATCCTGCTCAAGGCTGTGATTTTCTCCCTTAGCATTGCTGGGTACGCCACAGGTGCTCACTAAATATGTGCATGGAAGTTCATGAGTGTGCGTGCACACACATGCATGAATACCATCTGTCAAGTCTCTTTCCACAGTTCTATGGTAATCCCATTTCTGAAGCAATAGCCTTCCTGATCTGGATTTTCTCAATAAATTTGTATCCCATGAATGTCAATACCTTTCCCTTAGTTCAAGAGGAAGTTATAAAGCCCAAGTGTAATAAAAACATGATTTCACTTGTATCTGATGACTGATCAATCTAATACCAATTATGGTTAAACCACTTTTTGTGATTGAAAATATACTCCAGGTCACTAAAATTCACAATCATTATTGAAGCTTATTTAATAAAACAGAGCTAAGTTAAAGTCACATTTATTGTCACAGGTTAATCCCTTCTAGGTTGCATTCCCTGCTTCTACTGCCACAGATCTTTCTTTTTTCTTTTTTTTCTAAGAGAGAGGGACAGTGAGAAAGAGAGAGAGAGAGGGAAAGAGAGAAACATTTTTTCTTATCTAGTTTTTCACATGGCTTTCGTTGCTCCAAGACTTTGTTGTGTACGTGGTGCTGGGGTTTGAACTTGTGTACTCATGCATGCTGGGCAAGCACCGTAACCGCAGAGCCACTGCTCCAGCCTGATTTTTTATTATTTTATGCATGCACATATATTTACTCAGTCTTCCTTCTCAAATCCTCTTAAAAACATGTATCTAGCTTAGTGTGGGTGCATGTCTGGAATTAGGGGAGACTGAGGTAGGAGGATTGCAAACTTAAAGGCAGCTCCACAACTTACTGAAGCCCTAAGCGACTTACTGAGACCCTGTCTCAAAAAATATATGTATAACAAAGGGCTGGGGAGGGGCTGGAGCAGTGGCTCTGCCTGGCATGGTGAGAATGTGGATTCGAACTCCAGCACCACATACACAATGATGTGTTGGAGCAACAAAAGCCACATAAAAAACTACATAAAATTAATTCTTTTTCTCTCTCTCTCACTGTCCCTTTCTTAAAAAAAAAAAAAAGGCTGGGTATGTGACTAAGTGGTTAAGTGTCTCTGGGTTCAATCCCGGATGCAAAAACAAAACAAAAAAAAATGCATGCATCTAATTTTCAGGGAAAGGCTTGACCTCCAGCCATTTCTGCTTTATATATGGACCCTCTGGACATGTTCAGAGTGCTTCTTAAAACAATCACAGGTATAAAGATTTCCAGCACAGAAGTCTTTTCGTACTGTCCCAAGCCCACCTGTTACCAACAAAAACATACATGGCTATAAGCTTGAGCCCATGGAAATTCTCACACTGCACCTTCACAGGTGACCCAGTGGAACACGGCCTTGAGGAATTGTTGGTCAAATGGTGTGGAGCTGGGTGGGAGCTTCTTCGAGATGAAAACTGATACCGCACTTTGGAGGCTTTCACTCTGACCTTCCCTCTTGCTGTGTCTTCCGTTTTCAGAAAATGAACCTCCAGAGAACTTTGTAAAGAATCCCTCTCCTTGTCTTTCTAGGAAGGGAGGTGTTTGAACACCACCAGAGTATATTCAAGAGGTGTACCTAATTGTCCTGTATGGTTTAGTAAACTTGCAGTGCCCTTTAGCAAAAGCACAGTGATGAACTGTGTTACGTAGAAAAGACCCAAGTACAGCTATGTTTACTGTGCTCTTATTCTATGCCAAGAATATTCCTTTAAACCACATTTGTGTCTTATAGCTGAGATTCACATGTGGTGAAGTCTACAAGTAGACCAACGTTAAGTGATGTACTCCCTCAAACCCAGGCGGCTTGCTGTAAACTTGGGCTGAGATTGACAACAACCTGACAGGGGATGGCATGGTGGACATGACAGACACATTTGCTGTGAAGCCAGCGCCTTTAAGTCCATCTCGAGGAGCAGGGAGCATATTTAAGCACCTGAGATATCGATGTCACTGTAAATTATGTGCTGTTGAGTTCAGAAGGCAGCTGGTGAGGATGCCGTGAATGCATCTTTCACGTAAACTTAGGGTATGAAAGTGGTTTCCTGGTCTGCTTCTTGGTACACACACCTGCCCTGGTAGGGAAGTGAACTCACTAGGATTATAAGATTTGGTGAGACAGCAATATCTATGCTTGTGTGAACTCTAGAGAGTTTCAGTAGAAAAATCCCACACTGAAATGAAAAAATACATATTAATTTTCTCCAGGGACAGTAGGGCATGAATATTCACACATCTCCGATTTAGACTAAAGGAGAAAGCATCACAATATTACTGATTTCTTTGCACTGCTGTGTGGAGCTCATTGGTGGTGGTGGGTTATTGGGAACCGGAAGGAAATGCGATTAACTTGGAGCACTGGTGTAGGGCTGTGATTGAGTCCAGCTGTCCCCAGCACTTTGCATGTGATCCAGCTTTGTGGAAATGCTTTTTATCTCTGTCTAGTAACATGGGCTAAGAACAACATACCTGATATTTTGAAATTGATGTGCCTTTGCCTTAATTATCCCTTTCCTGTGGTCATGATTTCAGGCTGAGCTTCAGTCTAGTGCAGGAGCACTTCTTAAAGTCAGATCTGAGATTGTCCAGGTTCCTTGAGATCCTTTGAACATATTGTGATATCTAAATCACTTCAATAATAATAATACAATGCAGAGGCTACACGACAAGTGATAAAATCTGACCAGCATTTATTGAACACTATTGTGAAATAGTGTCTCACCCTTTAATACATATTACTGGAAAACATGGATTTTTCATAAAAATTTTATTTAAGTTAACATATGCTGATTTACTTTTATTATTTAGATTAATTAATAAATTCATACTTTAAATATCTTAATTTGTCATATATGATACATACAAAGAAAAATTAGTTAGGGATAGTTCTCAAGTCTTAGGACTATAAAAGAATCCTGATATTAAAAAAAATAATGAACGTTTCTGAAACTGGGGGAGGGACCCTGCAGCTTTCTTATGATACCTGCTGTTTTATGTTTTGCCACCTTTGTTATGCTGTCACTACAGACTGTCCAGTCAAGGTAGAGGGTCACTGGCAGGAAGAACAATAGGAAACTCTAAGACTGAATCCTTTTCAGGATTTTTAGATCATTAACAAAATACACTTTTGCCTCTGACAGCAATAAAAATAAAGCAATAATTGAACTTAGCAATAGAGGCTTCCTTCCAGAAAAAGGAGGAGCATGAGTGTATATGTGTATGTATGTGTGTATGTGAGAGAGAGTGTGAGAGAGCGGGAGAGAGAGCAAAATGATTTAGAAATTTTACTTCTATAATTGTACCTTCTAGAAGATGTGCCTGAACAAAACAATAACTGATAAAATGTGTAACTTTCAAGGTCGTATAACATGTTGTTTTTAAACATTCCACAAACATCTGCAGTAAAATGCACACATTTTGTCCACGATATTGATTTAATGAGACGACAGGCCACTATGCCCTTAGTTACAACTGACCAAAGATGATATGTGTAAGAAAGATTTATAAGAATAAAGTAAATACCATTAGGATAAAATTATTATTTCCAAAGCTGATTTTTCTGAAATAGTTAAAGGAATGAGAACTAATTTTGAAGAAAGGCTTCTGTGTATGAGCATAGCTGAAAATATTGTTAAAACTGTGGGCCTAGTCAATGCCTTACACACTTGAATGGCATGGCCATTTGGAATTTTCATGTCCCAGCATCTCCAGTGGTAGAGTCTTGGCGATCATATCCACATCTTATCTGATATGTACAAAACTCAACCTGAAGCATCCCTGGTGGCATTCTTGAGAGTTTGCACTTTGCTTTTGAACATATACATTCTTCATTAACTTGTGGAAGTATGCTTTCCTTGGTTAACCACAGAGTGTTTCACTCTCAAATTCTTATCTCTACAAAATGTCACTGAGGATTAAATCAATTACATTTTTGGTAACAATTTGATATGTAATTGCTATAAGCAAAATTCATTACCTGACAGCATCACAATGTATTTAAGAGCATCTCATTGTTTGGATCATGTTGCAGAGGGGAATGACGTCAGAAGGAATACATCACCAGGCTGCATTAAATAGACAATGGGGTCTCCCTCACCTGTGTCACAGAGAAAACACATATATCTTGCATCTTAAATGTATCTTATGAATGATAAATGTTTCTGAAATTCTATTTTTGCCATGTCAAATCTTACACTCAATGAATTCTGAAATAATAAATTTATCTAGCTAGAAAAATATTTCTCAAACACATCAGCATTATCTAATAAGTTGTTTTATGTCTTTTATGTTTTATGAAAGTAAAAATCATTAGTATTAGTTGATATTTTGCAATAATAAATTTGTTAATTTAGAAACTGTAGGAAGCAATTTAGAAGGGAATCTCCTTTTAATTCCAGGGCCAACAGGGAAGCCTAGGTTGGTACAATCGGGCAGGTGGATTGGGCCTCTTCCCAATTGATCTGTGTACTGACTGCAAGTGGGCAGGGAATCCCTGTCTCTAGGTGGACAAGGACCAGACCCACCACAGACCTCTTCAGCACCTCCTAGCTTGAGGCTTTGGCCTACGTGTAACAAATGTGGGTTTTCATCTCTGAAGTCCCCTAGTGAGGTGGCTGTCAGTTTGTTTACATGGAGTGCAAATATTTTACCATCAATCAGCATCATTTATGGTTATGTTGCTTGCTTGACATTTCAAGGAGCGATACCCCATAACTCCACACTTTTCAGGGTTTAAAACTGCTTAGGCCCAGAGCATCCTCACAAATTTTCCATGGATGAGAACTCTACCACCCACAAGAGCCACAGGGGCATCGCCAGGCTATGTAGTCGCTATGTTAGCTCCGCTCTTCCCTTCAGTGCTGTCCTGTGGTGAAAGGAGTGTGCATTTGAAGTCACTATTAACCATGTCTTTCCTGCCACCATTGATTCTTAAATTGCTTGGATTGGGGTCAATTCATTTAATTAGTGATAACAGTGTTACTGTGACTAACAGAAAACCTCGTTCCAAATGTTTCCAAATTTCTCAGATGTGGTTCAGGTTTGATTTGAATGATAGATGTTTGACTTAGGTAATTCCTTTATTTACATGAGTGTGACCAGATTTGGGAATTTTAGAATTACAAGGTAAAAAACTTCAAATCTTGAGACCTTAGGCAGTTCCAAAGCCCTCACCTATGCTTCCTGGAAATGCTTATTTCACTTTGAGTTATGGTCATTGATTTGCCCACTCTACTCCCTTAAATCTTCAATGTGCTAAATATTAGTTACGAAGTTAATCTGATCTCAATTTCCATTATTTATTTCCTTCTATTTAGTCTTTTTTTTTAGAGAGAGAGAAAGAGGGAGTGAGATAATCAATTTTATTTATTTTTTTCTTCTGGCCTTTGTTTCTCTGACACTTACTTAGCTGTGTATATGGTACTGGGATTGAACTCAGTTCCTCACGCATGCCAGGCAAGTGCTTCAACCAATTAGTCACTGTTTCAGCCCCCTTCTATTGAGTCATGATATTTCTATATGTGTTATATTTTTGCAGGTATTTATGTTTTATTAGATAAGAAAAGTAAATTTGCTGAACAGAGAATTAAATAGAAAGCTGAGGTATAAAAATTAACACAAAGGATTATCATGGAAAAAGTAATGCTTTGAAACAACTTTTACATAATTGTAATTGGTTTAAGATTTAGCTTCAATGGATTATAAAAGCTAGTCTGAAATGCTTCTGATATCTTTAGTATGATTTCTCATAAGTAATGAGTTATGAAAATTTATTTTAAAAAATAGAAGCTATTTTATGAAGAATATTTTAAAAAGTCTTTTAAAAGTTATTGTTACTCTCTGTAAATACAGAAGACTGGTACAGTACTGAGCATGGTGACGCACACCTGTAATCCCAGAAGCTCAGGAGGCTGAGGCAGAAGGATTGCAAGTTCAAAGCCAGCCTCAGCAACTTAGCAAGGCCTTAAGCAACTAAGTGAGACCCTGTCTTAACCAGTTGCCCCTGGATTCAACCCCTGTACAAAAAATAAAAATAAAAAGTCTGGTATGGGAATATATAAATATAGAATCATCTTTACTGTCATGACTGATGGAAAATTTATCAATTTGTCAGGAACATCCATAACATCACTTCTTTCACACGGAAGACTCATTATCAACACCTTAAGATACATAGTTTGGAATATTTACAAATAGATTATGTATTGACAAAATTATATAAGCATGTCATTATAAAAACAAACATAAGATAGAAGATGAGATACAACTTTGTATTTATAATTGAATTTTTATGTTAAGTTCTGTCTTGCCATTCCAACAAAAGTGGCTGCCAGTTAGAACAGTGAGAAAAAGTGAATCTTGTGCCTTAGAGACTGCTAGCAAAAGTTTGAGCAAATCATTTAGTGAAGACCCAAGAAGCAACTGCCCTGAAGTTGCTATGACTTGCCCCTCCCAGATGCTGATCCATGATTTCTGTTTATAAAGGAATACGTGTTTGTAGCAAGAACAGAGATTGAAAGCTTTATTTATTCCACATAAAGCATTTTTGGATTAACATCATAATATGTATTGCTTTTCATTTAACTGGATCAAGATTATCATTCACTCAAACATTTTCCCATTCTCAAAACCACTCTCTTACCTATAGTATCTGCATCATCCATTGGGGATTGGACATAGAAGATAAGATAGGAGAGCTCACTGAGAAAGGCAGTTATTGGAACTATATCTTTGCACTTTTTAAAATATGTTGAAAATGTTTCAGGGAAAATTTCAAAGGCGGTGATCTCTACCTGCCTTTCTATTTTTCATAACTGAAATGGAGGGAAAACAGTATCTCAGTGGGGATATAGAATTGTGTGCTTGTATTCTCAGGGCTTCCAATTGTGAGAGCAATGTTTCACTTCCATGAAAACTACATGGTTCGTAACCATACGTCCACAAGCAAATGTCACAGGCATTGCTTTGGAGAGGCCACCTCAGGTAGCTGCTACTCCGTTCTTCATTCCCGGCCGCGTGTCTGTATGTTCTTGGGAGCATCACAGTCTTTTTGCCATCACCTTGTGTCCCTGTAAGGCCCTGGGCATTTCAACCTGGCTGCTCTTTCAAATGTGCCCATCATATGTAGTGTCACCCCACTTGTCATTTGGCTTCAGCTTTCCTAAAAACCAGTGCTCCTATTGGTAATGCAGAAAACGTTTTTGTAATACCATATTTATCATCAACTCCAACCTTCAGAAAATGATGATCAATGGAGTGCCAAGTGTCTGACTCAAGCATATTTCTGTTTTATTTTTAAGAGTAGCAGAGCAAGATCCAGGTGTGATAGCACACGCTTGTAATCCCAGCAGCTTGGGAGATTGAGGCAGGATGACCCCAAGTTGGAGGCTAACCTCAGTAACTTATTAAGACCCTCAGCAACTTAGAGAGACCCTGTCTCGTAATAAAAATTCAAAGCAGCTGAGGACGTGGCTCACTGGTTAAGTGCCCTTGGCTTGACACCCCAGTACCACAAAATAAAAATAAAAATAAAATAAAAAGAGTAGAAGAGCTGGAGAATTCTTTATTTGTTTTTTTAAAGAGGGGACAGTGAGAGAGACAGAGAGACAGAGAGAATCAATTTATTTATTTTTTCACATGGCTTTCGTTGCTCTGAGACTTCTTTGTGTACATGGTGCTGGGGTTTGAACTCACATACTTGCCCATGCCAGGCAGGCGCCATAACCACTGAGCCACCGCTCCAGCCCCAAAAAGAATTATTTATAAAAGGACAGTGCATGAAAGAGAGTCCAGGCAATCTCAGAGATAGTGATTCACACCTGGGGCTGGATCCAACCACCTGCAGAGCAGCTAGGCTGGCAGTGAGGTGGGGCCAGGGCGGGTGGTGCAGTTTCACACCACAGTTCCTTGTGCTTGAGCATCGTCCTGGCGTGAGCTAACCATGCTCCTTCCTGCATGGTGTCTCTTTAGCACAGCAAGTCTCCACCAGGCTGTCCATGGTCCTATTTCTTAGACCTGCTCAGAGGTGCAGAGGAAGAAGACAACAAGGACTCTATCCAGAGGTCTCCATTTCAGGTTTCACTCTGACCCCTTCTCTTTCAGGCCTGGGCTTTGGCATGGGAGATTTTCCAAGTCTGAAAATACTTCCATTTCTGAAATTAGAGCTCTGTGTGCACTTTCTGCTTCCTTTGGCTGCAGGTGACATTCCTTCTTCTTTTTATATTTTTTTGGGGGGGTGACTTTCTGCATGCAGTCTTGGCACCGTTAGGTTTGCTTTGAGCTGGTGGTACACTGACCTGAACTTCACCTAGCATGTCTAGTGCTTGCATGGCACTCAGCAACAGGTCTGCTTCAAGCTGATCACACACCGACCTGAACTTCATCTGCGCTTTCGGGGGCACTCAGCAACAGCAGCCCGGTTCTGCAGTCCACGTGATCACTAAGTCTCCCTATACCTCTCAGACACAAAGCCACTGCACAAGTCAGGCATCCTCATCCACATGCAGCAGTCTTCAGCTCCCCACAGTGCAGAGCTGAGGACGTGCTGCCACACCTGCCTGCAATAGTGTGACCTCACCCCATGGCGGCTGAGAGGATGCACCACAGGCCAGAGGCCCATACCATGAACCTCATCTAGGCTGAGTTCATTCCTTTACACTGGAACTGTCTGGGGTGGGGCAGCATCCAGTCCAAAGAGTGTGGCCCCCACTTATATCACTTAGCTCTACTTGATACTGGCAGTAAACGTCTATTTGCTTTGAGTCCTCTGGTCATCTCCAGAGAGTTGGAGTGATGCTCTTTGCTAAGTTGAACAGTTCAGTGGACTCTCTCTGGGGAGGGGTTTCCTTGAGCTCCTCTTATCCCACAAGTCCTACCTCCCTGGATCTACCAGCTCCATGTGTCCACCATTCCCAGACAGGTTCCCTTGTGCCTCACTTCTACTTGCCTCCATCTTCTTCAGAAGACAAAATTTGGGCCACCAAAGCCCCCTCATTCTTAAGGAAAGTCACCTGTCAAGTACTTGATGTCACCTCTCCACCTCTGAAGAAGAATATAGGCAGTGGTTACCTGATTTGGAGTTCAAACTCCTGCTCATTTGTCTCAAAACAGAGCGAACCCAAGGCATGGGTTACAGTTCAGAACTCCTCATGGCAAGTGGCGTCATCTGGCTTCTGCATTTTCATCTTGTCCCATGATCCTCTGCTACTATCCCCAAGGAGCCCTTCCTTCATGTGTCACTTGTACTTGAATATTTGGCTTAAAGTCTGCCCATGGGAGAACCTGGACTGAGATAAATATTTTTATGACATGCCTATGACTTTGCAAGGGAAGATATCACAGAAAGAGGGAAATTGATAGAAAATGGACCATGGTAAAATAAAAGAAACAGAGCATAGCATTAGAATGTTAGTAAGGAATTTTATTTCAAGAGGTAATAAACAGAAATCTCATTAAATGACTCATCTACAAAGCAAACATTTGACTGCAGGAAGTTTGCTTTGTTACGGAGGAATGCCAAAATCACTTGCAGTGTAAAAGATTTAGAGAGTAGTGGTGGGAGAGCCCACACTGTGCTCTGGTTAGCGAGTGAAGTGTTCTTAGCCGGCAGATGGTCAACAAGACTTCCAGCAATAGGTCTATGTCATTGCTATGGTTTGGATGAGGACATCTCCCTAAAGCTCATGTGCAGATAGTGTGGTCCCCCATGAAGCAAGGTCCAGAAGTGAGGCTCTTAGGTAATGATTGGAACAAGAGCGTTCTGACCTCAACAGTGGGTTAATCCACTTAACGGATTAATCCAAGGAGAGATGGATGGACCACTCAGAGTTGGGACCTAGTTAGAGGAAGTAGGTCATTGGGGCCCGCTCTGGAAAGATGCCTTTTCTTTCTGACCCAGCTATGTATCTGCCTGTTTCTGTCTCTCTCTTTCCTTTACACAGTGAGCTGAGCACTTTTCCTCTAATATGTCCCCAGTCACACTGTTTCTGCCTTGGAGGCAGTCAATCATGGGCTCAATCCTCTGAAACTATGAGCCAAAATAAAGCTTTCCTCCTGTAGTTTGTGCTTGTTCAGGGTTTTTGGTCACAGTTATGAAAAGCAGGCTACATATTTGTGTACATGCCCTAGAAGTTTAGGAGTTATCTCTTAATTATAAAAGTATGTCCATTTCAGGAACACAGCTGTGGAGTGCATGTTTGGAAATTTAAGTAACAATCAAAAGGGAAGAAAAATTTAATTGCACTTCCATAAATGCTCGTTTATTTTTGTGATTAAAGTGGAAAATTAAGAGACTTTGGTCAACTAAGGTTTGATCTCTGTATCAGGGTTTTCTAGAGGAACAGAATCAACAGGATATAAATGTTAGATTGACTTACACATCCAGAGGCTGCATAGTCCCCCAGTGGCCACCTGCAGGCTGGAACCATAGCTACGCAGTCAGGTTGTCTACACTTCAGAACCAAGGGATCTACGATGTTATCCCTGTCCAGACTGAAGGCCTAGAAACTTCCTGAAAAATGGCTGAGCAGAGTCTGCTTAGGAAGAGTGAAGGAGCTGGAGTCTCACACCCAGAAAAGCAATCAAGAACCCTTCAGGAAGCATTCCATTTGCATAAGCCTTGCCTCTTGTCCTTCCAGCTTTAATTTCATCCAAGCCTCCATCCTATCAGAGGGTGCTGCTCACACCTAGGGTGGGTCTTCACGTTCCCTATCCCACATGCCAATCATTCCTAGAAACACCCTCATTGACACACCCAGAAGATTCTGTTTTAGGAGCCTGTTCATGTTTGCAGCATCTTGGGCTGGAGAGGTGGCTCAGAGGTTACAGTGCTTGCTCAGCATGTGCAAGTACACAGGTTCAAACCCCAGCACACACTTACACAACTAAGTGTCAGAGCAACGAAAGCCATGTGAAAAAATTCAATAAAAATTGATTCTGTCTGTGTCCTTCTCTCTTTAAAAAAAAATTTAGCAGCATCTTAACACCTAATTGAGTTAATCAGATTAACCACTATATGCCCAAGTCAATTTGTTACTCAAAAAGGACTATTTATATCAAATTTCATCTCCAAATAATACAATAACATGTCAAAATTCCACCTAACATTATATAACTATCCTTCGTATAACCAAAAACATACTGGCTCTTTCCTAGAAGAAAGTAAAACATAAACCAAATTTTTCTGACACCTCACAACTTAGATATTTTAATGAAGGTTTAATATCACCTTAAGGTATGATCTTAAGTCAATCAATATGACATTACATGATTAACAAATAATGGGAGAGTAACAAACATGTCCTCTTAATGCGAATGTAAGCATGCACATAGTCTTAACGGAATAGGGAAAAAACACTTGTGTCAATTACAATCCTCATCTCTATAGGTGGTCATGTGGCCATAGTTGGTATTTGTAAGTACCTTCTTCTACTTCCCACTCTGTAGTCCCTCTGTGTTCAGCAAGCAATTCAGCAAGTCTTTGCTCTTTACCCGGAGGTATGACTCACACCTTCATTCCTGAAGGGTCTGAGACATTTTGTTGTCCTACCTGGATTGGATAAATTTGTACCAAGAGTAGAATCATTGTTGTGACTAAACTGACCATGTGGTTCAGAAGCTTTGGGGGCTTTTTGAAATTTTGGGGAGGAATTTTGAGATGTTTGGCAGTGCACGCTAGAAAAGCTTTAGCTTGTTGTAAGTGGAGCTTAATGGGTGATTCTTGTGAGTGCTCAGAAACCAGAATGCTGATACCACTGTGCTCAGTAAAGACAGGGTTCAAGACGTCTCAGAAGAGGAGAGCTCTATTGGAAATCAGCTGAGTGGCCGTTTGTGCTATGCTTTGGCTAAGAAGTTGTGTGTAATTTGCCTATGTCCAGAGACTTTCTCTGAATCTGATTTTAAAGACAATGTACGTATCTGGTGGAAGAAATTTCTAGGCAGCCTAGTATTCAGGTGGTGCCATGGGTATTGCTGGCAGCTTTTAGCCAAGTTTGAGATGATATTCAGGACCATAAATATTTGCAAAACTTGGACTTGCAAGGTAGAAGTAAAACAGGGCCAAGGAAGTGGTTATTGTTAAAGATATCACTGACAGTAAAGAAGTAAAGACATTGCCTAGAGACAATAAGAAAGATGGCTGAAGGGCTTCTCAGGAATTAATATGACCACACCCATCTCATGCTCAAAGGAGTACAAATTCTGTTTAGAAGAGACAAGTGGGGCACTCTGCTTGCACAGGGGGCCCTAGGAAGCTCTTTCAATGTGTTCTGACATCCAGTCACTCAGAGGCTGCTTCACCCATGGTCGCTGGACATATGTAACTTATTTATTATTTTTTATAGGGGTTGGTTCACGTTTAGAGTTTGCCTTGAGTCTCAGAGGAGACTTTGGACTTGGACTTCTGGACAGTCTTGGAACTGCTGAGATTATGGGGACTCTTGAAAATTGACTAAAATTGTATTTTGCGTTGCCAGATTGATGAGCTTCTGGGGCCAGGGGCGGAATGCTGTGGTTTGAATGCGAGATGTCCCCCAAAAGCTCGTGTGTGACAATTTGAGAAGACTGAGAGGAAATGATTGGGTTGGAATAGCCGTAATTAATCAGCGAGTTAATGTCGGCTGCTTTAGGCTGGGAGGGTGTGGTTGGAGGAGGCGGGGCATGCCTTTCAGGTAGGTATGCTGCATCGGGCACAGAGTTTCTCTCTTCACTCCGCCTCTTGATGTGACACCTTGAGCTGCTTGTCTCTCTGGAGCCATGCCTTTCACCAAAATATTCAGCCTCAGCTCGAGCCTTTAAGAAAATAGCTGGCCTTCCATGGACTAGATCCTCTGAAACCGTGAGCCTTGAAATAAACTTTTCCTCCTAAACTTGTTCTTGTCAGGTCCGCTTGCCACAGCAATTAAAAAGATGACTAATACAATCTCCATGTGTATCTACACCATAAATTCTGTAGCAACACCAAAAACCAACCAAACAAACAACAACCAAAAAACACCCTAAAACTGTTACAGGGCTTGAGAGGAATACGAACATCGTTTCTGGTTGTAATTGGCCAAGGGAGTTGGTCAAAACAGTAGCCTGTGGACCTGACACAAATGAATTGCATAATGAAGTATCTGTCATGTAATGGGGAGGCCAGGGAAAATCAGCAACCCAAGAAATAATTAAAACCTATATGGGTTTTGTGTATTTTATTTTTTAAAGTAATAAACTTTTCAAAGTTATGATTTCATCAGAAAAGCTTGGGGTGTGTATATAATACTTTCCCCCATAACATGGAGTAGAAATCATAAGCCAGTTCAGGATGTGCATGGCCAGGGGCAATAAGAATACTTTTTCAGATTGGATAATAAAGAAAGGTAGCATTGTTTTATTTTAACAGAGTGGACAAGGTGGTGTTGACTCTGAGTCTATGATTAATGGAGAACTAATTTAAGGGCCTAAATTTTTTGAGTAAATCAAATATAGAGTACTCCATAAGCTTCTACTGTTGAAACATCATTTCTGATCCACATAACAACAGTACGTTCCCACCTGACTTTTACCAGGTATTGAGTTCCCAAGAAGATAATTTCTAAGACACCCCAGGATTATATTAATAAGTGTAATTAACAAAATTAATCATTAACTCCCCAGTTAGTACGAGAATGCAGAACTCTTCTCCTTCTATTACAAAATTCCTGATTTTGTAGGGTTTGACCTAGTTTGCAGCTGCTTAGACTGGAGATTTGTGCTGCTTTTCCTCCCATCTTGCCCTTCTTGCTTTCATGATGCTCATGCTAAAACCTCCTGGGGATTTCTCCCTCATTCCTAGACCACTGTAGGAGGCATTGGCTGTCTCTGCAGTTAGTTGGCCTGCCTCGCTGACTCAGAAACCCGTGGTGCAGCCACCAATCAATCACTAGGGAAAAAAGCACATTTCTTATCCCTTGCAGCCACATCCCTTTCCATCGTGTTTCCCTGAAGTCCTTCCTTTTTTCCCCTGATGTCTCATACCCAATTCCTTCCATCTACGTGAAATGCTCTTCCTGTGGGAACACCTTCTTTTTACCCTGTCTCTAGGACTGTCCCTTGTTGCGTCTTCTGGACTGCACCATTAGTTCTTCCTTCTCTACTCCAAGGGGATAGAGGGAAGTGGCAACTTGCCCTTAGTCACTGTGCTGCCTTGTTAGTGGGAGAGTCATTGAAGGAAGTGTAGTGTGGCTACTGAGGTTGACAGTGGCGAAGAGGCGCCTCTCTGCAATCCAGATGAAGGTCTGCCCCTAGATGACATTGATTTAGTGCTAGATAGTTTCCCTGTAAACAGTGTTACTAGCCCACCGCATCACTGTAGTTCTAAATCATAGTACTAACAGTAGCTTGTGTTTAGCAGGTATGCATGCTTATGTGTATATGGATTTATGATTCGAGTAACCAGTTTTCGAGTAACCTGTATGCACTTCAATCAGGAATATATTATCAGTAATGCTCCATCCTTTTTGTATCTTTGTAACATACAATGTGAGTAACCTGGTCACGTCTTGATGAAAATAAGCCTAGAACAGGATAGGCCCCACAAGCAATTGCAGTAAAGTTGCCATCTGGTTCAGCACCTGAAATTAAGTTGGTGGACTTTGGTGGTGGTTTCTCTATTGACACATAAAACTTTTTCATCAGGTCTCATTATCCTGCAGGAGATGACACCATTGACCTTAATTTAAAAGAAAAACTCTAAAAAAATGTGGATTTTGTAAAATCACTGATTCTTCTATGCCATTGCCCATTTCTAATTCTATCTCCCTCTGTTTCCTATTATTCTGATTCTACTTTATTTTTTACGTTCAACAGGCTTCTCTATTCGTGGATCTTTTTCAGATAGTTATTCTTTCAGCTTAAAATTCCTATTCAAGGAGCCAGTGTCAATATGGAATTCATAGCCATAGTGTCAAGTGGTGTAGGGGTGGTCAGGCTGCACTGCAGCATTGAAATGTGTTGGCAAGATCCAGTGATGTCCTCCCCGGAGGGATCCTGTTCTCCTCCTCCATGCATGAGCTTCCTTTATACAGAAAGCATGCTAGCAAAAGGGCACAGGAGAGCAAACCTGAGCCTGAGATGCAAAACTAGTTCAAAATTCACTCCTCTCCATCCGTGAAGCCCCGGTTTTACATATGCAGCATCATTTGCCTCTCATGGTTTAATTTCTTACCCAGAAGAGCCAAACAATGGGGGAATCAGCAGACGAGGACAGTTCAGATCTTGGCAAAGAGCGCTTTGGGTAGGATAATTCTTCACAGAGAAATGGCTGGGCATTGGATGGAGTTCAGTAACCCTAAATATAGAAAAGCAAACACCCTTGGACTGCAGAACAACAAGTGAGACTAACAACGGCCCATATCCAAAGAGGTGGCATGTATCCAACTTGTGTCAGGAGACATCAGACTCAGTGCAGGGGCATTTCTCACAGGAGATTTAGGTTTAGTATTTAACATGAAAAATATGAACAGTGATTGCAGGGATTGATGTGCTTTAGGCTTGTTCTGTTTTCTGTACCCATTTCTTAGTTACCATTCTTAAGATTTTAATGCTCCATGGCAGGCTGACAGCAAGTCTCAGAGTTAACGTAGCAGCCAGTACATACAACATAACTTCAGGACACCACAGTCCCTCCGTGTCTAGTCCTGAGCTCACCATTTCTCCTCACAAATCTGCTCTTCCATTTTATCTTAATTTTCCTTGGCTGTTCCATAGCTTTACAGTACCATGTACCCTGTACCCTTTACATCAATTAAGTACCATGTCAGATTGCTGTGTCTCCTGAATGTTGATATAACCCATCTATTCTGCTTACTTATTTATTATTATAATTTTTTGAGTTAATCAAAAGGATGTATACAACCAGAAAATGCAAAAATGATTTCTCTAAACCACACTGGCATCTCCGTACTCACCAGGATGTAACTGCCAAAATGTTATTTTGAAAATCAAATATGATTACTTGAATGCCTTGATTAATGCTATTCAGTGGAGGGTTGACAAACTGCAGCCTGAGGATTAAATCAACCCCACTATCTATTTTTGCAAATAAAAGTTTTGTTGGAACATAGATGCCTACATTAATTTTGCACATTAACTATCACTTCTTCCATGGATTCAGAGGAGAGTTGAATGTATATTTGCTATTTGCAGAGAAAGCATATGGATTCTTGCCCTGTGGAATAAAATCCCAGACCATCAGCATGCGAAATGCCACCCTGTAATGTTTTGCTTATTATACTGTCCTCAACCATTCCTACCTTGGAGACCTTACTCTTCTTTTTAACACTCAATCCTGTGAGTTCGTTGAATACAGCATGCTGTTCATTGGCTTTTTAGAAGCCCATGCTGCCTTCTCCATTTGATCTGAAGCACATTTCCAATAAGGTCTGACTGTAAATGCATTATATTCTTAAAAGTTCATTTTAGACATAGCTTCTTTGAGGAAGTTTTCTGTGATCCTAGGTAGGGAAAAGTAATAAATTAATTCCTGTTTCACTTGTCTATACTAAACTTTATTAAGTTATTATGAGTATAATTTATTAATGCATTTTTGCAAGACTGTAAAAAGTTTAGAATAGGACTATGCATTATTAATGCCATCATTCCAATCCACCAAAACATTCTCATTCACATGGTACGGTCATAATAAATATTTGGTGACTAAGTAGCTACATTCTTTTTAACTCCCAAACATGATCTTATTCAATAGTGGTTAACTTGGACTTGATGTGAAGAATTCAGTTTAGTGGGAGACAGTAAGATGTCATTGTTAATGCCACAGAGTTATTCTCACACATCAATATTCATTCTCCTAGGAAGCTGATATTATTTCATATATGTAGAGTTTAAGTGCAGTTAGAATTTCTACAGAAGTTTTCTCAGTAATGCAAATTCCATGTATTACATATTAATAAAATACAAGATTATTCTCATGGTTTGTCATTATGATGGTGGAGATAATGTTAACATAGTAAGATATTTTGAAGTACTATAATTTCTGATTGCTTAGTTCTTAAATGCTAATTCCACAGTCATTGCATAATTCTTACAGCTCTTTCCTTTGACTCCTAGGCTTCTTTCCATTCTCTCTAGCAATGTGGAAACTTCTATTTGCTTTACTGAGTCTTTCTTGATAAACTCCATGGTTCTATAATATCATCTCCACCACCTATTATATTACAATTAAACTCATTATCCACATAACTGGAAATTTTGGGGTGTGGATGTATTTTTGTGTGGGTTAGACATTTGAGGTCCTTAACTCTTCCTCTGCCAACTGTGCTGACCCATGCCATACAAGCGATCTTCCAACTGTTCTGTGTGTATCACTCATTCAGGTAGTTTGGTTTGAAGACAAGAGGCCTGATCCTCTTCTCAGCTTGTCTCAAGGGGCCCTGTTTTATTTTTCAGCATCCTGTGGGCAAAAACACTCCCACTTCCAGTCCTCCTCTGGAGTAGTAGCTCATGTGTACAGACACTTATAGAATATGCCACGGAGCCTTTGAAGTTTAAGCAACTTGCCACTGGGCTTTCATTTCTAAGGTATTGCTGAAATCCTTAGTGAGCTTCCTAATCCTGTTAACATAATGTCCCATTTAACTAAGTAGCTTCTCTCTCTAATTCCAAGGCTGTAGTCTACCGTATTCCCCAAGAGAGCTTAGAACTTCTGAATCACAGCATCTACTGTTTCACGACAAGCCCTTAGGGAGAGTCTCGTAAAAATTTCACATGTAAGCTTAATATTTGTCTAAAACTATACATGAAGACACTGCAGGAAAATGGAAGAAATTAAAAAGATGGGTGACAACCCTTTTTAACCCGGAGAATATTTTCATCTTAGTAAAAAGGTAGTTAGAGAAATTATTATGCATGTAATGTATGCTCGGTAGAACTGTATGTGAAATGTGTGCATTTATATTTTAATAATCTCTTACTAATGTGGTTTGGAGAATATTTAGCATGTATGTGTGACTAATTTTACATATATATAATATTAATGTTGAGTACTAATAGAAGGGTGTTATGTTCTAAATATGTATGTTGTAGTATTAAACAAATATGACCATAACATTGAAAATTTGTGATATCAGGAGAGATTTTGATGGCGATGTACTAATTTAGTATGTATTAAATGTGGAAGAAATGAGACTAGAGAAATGGATTCAAGCTGAGGCCTTATACGGTAATAGATGCTTTAGGCTGAAGGAGGATGTATTTTTTATCTACAGAAAAGTTTTACTCCACAGCAACAAAGTAGGTCAGTAACTACTTTAACTTTTGTGGTTTGTGAATTTGGCATACAGTTCAGATTTTTGTATTATGAACATACCTCCTTTGATGATCCTAGAAAAAGTACTGAAGAAGTTCTAAGAAGAAAAATAATCTAAGGAAATAACTGAACAAAAATTGATTCTCTATTCATTTAACAAACATTATGTATGTGTATGTATTTTAATTTAAAAAGTTATAGGTGTTTGTGTGTGTTGTGATTTAAAAATTAGGTTTAACGTTATGCTGAACACTGAAACTGGGTCCCTTCTCTGACCAAGTATGGAGCTTTTTCCTGCCTGGGGCATTCCAGCTTCCTCCAATTGCATGGAATGCACTGTGTCGGTCGTCCAGGAGCAGAACGACCACTGTTCTGAGGACATTCAGATGGAGTGGTGATTTCTTTCAGGAAACCCGCTACTGGCAAATTTGCAGATCCTCAGGATCTGCAGGGGAATCTTCACATTTCTCTCTGTGGCTGATGCGCCCATCTCTGCTTTCTCCAGTTCCATGGAAAGCCAGAGAGGAAGAGATGATGTCTGTGTAGTGCGTTCTGAGGCAGCAGCAGGCATGGGGGCATGGCACCTTTGCTGGGCTGCATAGCGTACAGTGCACCCGGAGCGCCGTCTCTGTTAGGCTTGACCCTGAGGGACGCCACGTCTCTAGGTGTGGTTCCACTATCTGAATACATAAAAATTGCTCCACCTGCGCAGCCAGTTCTGTCCTTACCCACCTCTGCACTCACTCTTCTCTTTCCAAACGAAGCCGCCCTTCCTTCAGTTCAATGCATGCAACTTCTCAGACTGAATCATATCAATGCACAAAAATCAGTTGTTCAAATCCTTTGAATAAGCAGACTTTAATTTCTCTAACCATTTATTTTTAGGAAGCAGGTATTCGCATTTACCAAAAAGTCTATAATTGTTTCTAATGTTTTGTGAGGATGTCACCGCCATAAACAGCCAAGTGGCTTTTAATATGCTGTGTGATCCCTTGGGATGCAAGTTATGGCTGTAGGGTTTAGTTCTATTTTTATTTGTTTAATTAACACTTCAGAATTGTATGTATGTGTGTGGTACCATACAATGTCTCTGTGCATGTGTGCACGGCGTGAGGTTTAAATCAGGGTAATAATATCTGTCTCTTCAAACAGTTGTCTTTTCTCTGTGGTGAAAGCCTACAAAATCCTTGCTTCTAGCTTTTTTGAAATATACTATAAATTATAGTTATCTTTACTTTTTTTCTAGAAAATATATTTATGCTACATGGACACTCACCATTTCTGTAGACATTTTAGATTTTACTTATTTTATTTTACTTTTTTTAAGAGAGAGAGACAGTGAGAGAAAGAAATGGAGACTCTATTTTATTTAGTTTTTCTTGCGGCTTTTGTTGCTCTGACACTTTGTTGTGTACGTGGTGCTGGGGTTCGAACCCACGACCTTGCGTGTGTCAGGCAAGCGCTGTAACTGCCTCCCCTCCCTTCCAGTCCCAACATTTTAGATTTTAAATGCAACCTTTTAATCTTGGATGAGTCTGCATGTGCTGGAAGGCATCGTGGCTTGCTTCCCCTTGGTTGTGCCTTCGCTTAGAGAAGCCAGCAGGATTGAACAGCATTGTCATTGGCAGGCATTGCTCAGGGAGACACTGATGGAAGGCAGCCTCCGGAGCACAGCAGGTGTCTCAATTCTTAGTGTTTTTACGAATTCCCTTCCGACCATCCTTCACCCCATCGGTGAAGACATGTAGAGTATTGAGCCATGGTCAGAATGTGGTCTAGCAAAGCGAGCCTGAGAGAGGACGGAGTCACTTCTCCTCAGACATTGCCACCACTAATGGCTGAGTGTCATCTTTCACTTTCAATCATTCAGCAGATTATTAGGCACCTACAATGGATGTTCTGGACTCTGCATTAACAGGGAAAACCTTGCAAAAATTCCTTTCCCCATGCAGCGCGTGGAACTCAAACATTGAGAACCTGCTTGGAGATTTGGAGTAAAAAAAGTTTTTCCTTGTAATTAACACTCACAATTGCCTAAACATTTAAAATATTATTATATCACAATAAAATTCTTATATCTGACTAGGTAATCAGTTGGTGTTACTAAAACAGAGATCGACAGGGTACTGATCACAATGAGGAAACATGTTATTTACTAGTAGTGGAAACTAGCAATATAAAATTGAATAAACATTATTTTATTAAAATGCAACTTCAAAATTAAAAGCACAGTTTGAAAAAATCATTTCAGTTAAAATATGTTTTAGAAGTTTTCAACTATGAACTAGAAATTTGATTTTAAAGACTATCTTACTCAACCTAAATAGGGACATACAACATGAATAACCAAGCAAATTCAAATGAGCTTTATTGAAATCCAAAAATATCTTTAATAGAGTGAAGAAAATTAAGGGGGACATTTAAATAGTTGATGCTCTCTGAAAAAGAACTGAGGATAAAAGTTCTGACTCCACTTAGGTAATAATATTGATGCTAGGTAGGCAGTTTAATTCATATAATGACTAATAAGCATATTGCATTGCAAATATATATTTGTGTATTCCTTGGAAGCTGAAGAAAGCAGCACTGTGAATATTGGTCCCTATTGGAATAAGCAGTTTCTATTCTGGCTCTTTCATGAAATGGCTATCCTTTGGAAAAATAAAAGATTTGTGGGAATGATTTATCATGTAGAATACTCTATATAAGGCATAAGGTGGAGAAAATAGGGCAGCTTATTTAGTTTTAATTTTTGCTTTACTTCTTCACGTGTTGTTAAGTAAATCACTTAGTCTCTTTGGATCCCCGGAGGTTAGAAGGTTGAAAAAAGAGCAAGCTAAGAGGGTTTCAGGAGTGGTTTGGGGCACAGTTGGCTCATAA
The DNA here is from genome assembly GCA_004027875.1 of Aplodontia rufa. Classification (NCBI taxonomy): domain Eukaryota; kingdom Metazoa; phylum Chordata; class Mammalia; order Rodentia; family Aplodontiidae; genus Aplodontia; species Aplodontia rufa. The sequence goes on from PVKS010007371.1 coordinate 33,948, forward strand.
AATAGCACATCAGAGTAACCTCAGTAAGAAGCCAGGAGTGGAGGAGCAGAGAACTGACAAAGGAGCTGGAAGAAGACCCCAGATGTTTTAAACAGTACTGAAGCAGATGTCAGGGATGGGGCCAAAATTCAGGGGAGGTAGGTGAGGATGTGGGCAAGAAACACATGAAAAAATGGGAGTTGGATGTAGTGGATGACTGTGTGATATGGAGGAAGCTCCGTAAGAAAAACACTGTGCCAGTGATGGTTGTACCTGTCACTGTGATCAACAATAATGGCCATCATGACCTTCCATCAGACACTGTCTTGGCTGGAGCAGTGACTCAGCGGTTAGGGAGCTTGCCTGACATGAGTGAGGACACAGGTTCGGACCCCAGTACCACGTACACAATGAAGTGGCTAAGCAACAAAGGCCACATGAAAAACTGAATAAAATTGATTCTCTCTCTCTTTAACTGTCCCTCTCTCTTAAAACAAAAATAGCAGCCCCCCCAAAAAAAAACACTGTCCCTAAATATCATGAACGTTGAAACCTCATCATGTAACCTTTCCTATTTTGGTTTCTGAAAGGTTTCGCTCTTGGAATGTCCCTTAATAAAATGGAAGTACTCGGGGTAAAGCAAGCTTGTATGGGAAGAGATGCAGAAGAAAGCATTTTAGACTCAGGAAACGATCCCAAATTTGATCTGAGTTTAACTAGCCACTGTATTCCTCCTGTGTTCTACCTTGCACAACATTTAGCACTATGTGTCCCTGCGGTCCCAAAAGTAGGAACCCTTCAGCAGCATGTCCTGATGGGTATGGAAAATTAGCAGAAACCACTCACGTGAGCCAAACAGGAGATCCCCTACTTGCTGGTCCATAAATCTACTGACTCGGGTCCTTGTCAGAAACATCCCACCCTACAGAAACTTCGGTTTCAATCAGAAGACTTGCACCTTGGCGAAGAAGAGAAAGAAGAGATTTGTTGGGAAAGCTGCATACTCCATTAAGGGCAACTGGCATGCAATGGCCCTTTTGTGAGTGGGTGGAGAAGCCTATGAAAGCAGGAGACACACCGGTAGGGAAAGAAGGGTGTTTCGCACGATGGGTATGGAATGTTTGTTTAAAAAAATGTCAGGACCCATATAACGTTGCTTTTACTACTTGCATTTGGATCATCGTGCCCACTTATTGATAGATATTAGGGAAATCAACCTTGTGAATCTCAGTGCATTGTCTTCCAAGAAGAGAAAAAGTAACTCTCTTTAAGAGCTGTATACAGGGGCTGGAGCGGTGGCTCAGTGGTTTCGGCGCTTGCCTGGCAAGCACGAGGACCCGGGTTCAAACCCCAGCACCACGTACACAACTGAGTGTTGGAGCAACTAAGGCCATGTGAAAAACTAAATAAAGTTGTTTCTCTTTTTAAAAAAAAAAAAAAGAGCTGTATACAAACATATTTATTTGTTATAAATATCATATATGTTATGTGTATTGTAACATGAGAGTTTTGTATATATAAAATATGCGAGCATCTAGAAACCTGTAAGTCCTCGCCCTTTGACTTATTGGGGCTATGACATGAGAACTAATTGTCTCCTAGTATTCTTTCTCTTTTTTCCCCTTTGTTAGAATTTCCCACTCTTTATAAAATACTTCATGGAGATACATGCTCTCTGCATTATGTTATTATTTCTTCACTAATATTTCCCCATGCCAAAAATATTACCTAATTGTCTTATGCTTGTAAGGGGGATGGCAATATACTCAATATTAACTTAAATGTATTTGTGTACATGTATGTATATGTGTGTATATATATATATATACTATATATATATATATAAAGTATAAAGTAATATGGAATAGTCAGCTTTTTATTTACTAATGCTTTATTTGCTTCATAGCCAGGAGAAGAGATATAACCAAGCAAACAGTAAAGCAGAGCTCTTAGAGGGGGAGAGAATGTAGTGAACAGAAGAGAAGTAAAAATGAAAACCACAAAACATGAGCAAAGAAAGATACTGCATGCGTGTTATAGGATCAGGCGCTATGGGGAACAGTAGCAAGCACTCCAGCGATATTCACAGAATTGAAAAGCGTAAAAGGAAAACCATATCAGAAACCAATTTTGAAAACTTGAGCTACTGAGTGCCTATGTTGAAAATGTAGTTTTGAACATTAGAAATGATAATCAACAGATGCCAAATAAGCACATGAAAAGATGGTCAACCTCATTAGCCACCAGGCAAATGGAAATTAAAGATGCAAAAGGATGTCACTACAAACCTATCAGAATAATTAAAGTAAACAGTAGTAGCAGCTCTAAAAGCTATAAATCGTGTAAACAGACCAGATCAATAACATAATGCTGTTTGGAACGTAAAATAGTAGATGACAGTGGAAAAATGTTTGAAAATTTCTGGTAAAATTAAATATGCTATTATCTATTCTCCAAAAAATAAAGAGATTATAATGATATAACCAAATGATAAGAAATAGTAAATAAAATTACTGAATCAACATTAGAAGCACAGTAGTTAATTAATAGAAATTTGGGGGAACATTAAAAGATTAGGAAAGAAATTTATGAAAAGTTGGAAAGGGAGGTACTGGAAAAAGGGAAAGAGAGAAGGAAGAAAGGAAAGAAGTAATGTAGGAAGGAAGGCAGGACCCAGAGCTAATGATACATCCAGACTGAAGGATGCTCTGGGATTGCCCAGCAAAATGAATTTCAAGCAGATGACTTGACAATTCTTTCTTTCTTTATTTTTGCTAAGGAAAAGTAGATAAATAGCATCCTGATGGTATATTTTCCTTAGTGGATTGTGCTGAAAAAATGAGCCATTTGTCATTCATGCTTCTGTTTACCTGTTTGTTCCTTTACTGTTGTTTCTCTACTGGGGTGTAATAATTAAACAGAATAATGTATATTTAATGGTGAGAGAAAATGGAGTCTATTTCATTGTGAAATCCAGGCACCAACAGAGGGAAAACTTGGAAACACCACAACGGGACAAGGTGCTCATCACTACAGGATCGAGTGCACATTAGCAAAACCCCTGCCTGTTAGGCTCTTGCTTCATTCATATTTATTGCTACAGTTCTGTATGGGGTTTCACAACTTTGATATATACATATATATATATATATATAAAGAATGCAATTTCAAAGTCTTTAAATTAAAAAATTATTTACATTGGGTTTACTTTGTTCATTTATCAATTAGCAAAAAAATTTCAGACATATGTGAATTTAAATTGCAAATCAAGTTTAAAAATGAACACTAAAAAATCTGTAGCCTACAATTTTATTTTACTTGTAGAAAATGTATATAAATATTATTATGTCATTAACTATGATGTAATAGCTAATATCTATTAGATGGTGTTATAAATTTAATGAAAATATAGCTAAACATTGTAATAAAATAAATTATTAATATAGCTATGTGGTACAACTTTGTAAAAAATGAATCTACTTAACCTGGCCATGGGGATGGTGATCTGACATTATTACTGGTAATGACTCAGCCTTGATGTTTTATTTAGCTTAATCAGGCCAAAAATGAGAAGTTTCCCCTTCTTGACCTTAACTATGTGAACATGCATTTTAAGACAGACAGTTTGATTAAGACTCGAAAATGGAGCTATCACTTAGGTAACTAATGAATACATAGTTCATTTTGAAAGGTACAATGCTAATTTTAAATAATTGACTTTCAGTTTAAACAAACTGTGTTGCTTAATAATTAGAAACCTAGCGCCATATATATTTTACCTTATCTTCCCATTAGTTTGCTAATAAAGTTACTCAATTTAAGAAGGGAATAGCAGGGTATAACTCAAAATTGATGTGAAAATTAGTCAATTGCATACTCACCTTAGTTAAATTTGTTATTTAATTCACAAAACTAGGTCTTGCCAAAGCAGGTGGGTCAATTTGTTTTCCTCTGAACTCATCAATGGGATTCTATTAAATTAAATGGGTTTGCAAGGGGAATCTATAAAGAAATAGTGAATTTACTGGACACATAATAAAAGGAATTGTGGAAAGAGTGTTTTATATAAAAGCTAATGTAAAATAGCTCAATACAGGATCAATTTTGTTGTAGAAAATAGTTCATTTGGGATAATTGTGTTTTACTGAATGCATAAGTGTTTATTAAATAAGTCATTCTTTTTGGCAAACATCAAGTGATGTAGCTGATTATTGTTAAGTCCACTTTGTGAATCTAGACGAATATTTGCTTTAGAAGACTTTAGCCAACAGGTTAATATGCTAAATATAGCTGATGCATGATCTAGAATTTCTTTCTATGTCACATCATATATGTTTTCATTTTATTTTTCTATGTCCTGATGTGACCCAAGTCACAGAATAGTTTTGGAAAGGAGAAATTACATAGAAAAATTGCTTCAGAATATGAAATTTTAGAATTTGAAAAGTTCTAGCAGAGCACAAGTGAAAAAATAAAACAATAACAAAAATCCATATACTAAACAATTAAAAATACACAGAATTTAAAACAAATTACAAATACCTACGTGCAAAGCATGAAGCCAAGAAAAAAATTCCCGGTAACAAAAGCTTCTGAAAAGTGAAACAGAAATAAATTTAGCCAAGTAGGTGAAAGATCTACATATTGAAAACTATAAACATTGATGAAAGAAGCTGAGGAGTTCACAAAGAACTTGAAAAATATCCTAAGTACATGGCTTGGAAGAACTAATGTCGTTAAAATGTTTGGACTACCCAAAGCAATCTACAGAGTCAATGCAATGCCTATTAAAATGCCAATGACATTTTTCATAGAAATAGGAAAAAAATTCAAATGAAACTGCAAATGACCCTAGAGTCAAAGAAATCTTCAGTAAACAGAACAAAGCACGGTGCATCACACTATTTGATTTTTGAAATATACTGGAAAAGTATAGTAAAACTAGCATAAAAACAGGTACACTGACCAATGAATCAGGACGGAGAGCTCAGTTACAAAGTCCTACTTTTATATCCAACTTAATTTCAATAGAGTTGCCAAGAACATACAATGAGGAAAGGACAGTTACTTCAGTAAATTACATTGGGACAACTGGATATCTATCTATATGCTGAAGAGGAAAATTAAATACCTATGTCCCATGCTATACAAAATCAACTAAGAATTGATTTAGGACTCAAACATAAGAGCTGATATTTTAAAGCTATTAGAGGAAAACGGGATGCCCTTCATGATGTTGGGCTTAGAGATGACTTTTTGGAAATGAATTGAAGAGCACAGGCTTCACAAGTAGCAATAGGCAGGCTGGATTACATCGCACTGAAAAATGCCTGCATGCCAAGGGAACGGTCAGCATACAACTGGAAGAATGGGAGAACGTTTTGCAAATCATATGTTTGGTAAGGCATTAACATTCAAACTATGCAAGGAATTCAAAGAACTCAATTATAAGAAAACAAACAAGTTTAAGAAAGAGCAAATTACCTGAACAGACAATTCTTGAAAGGAGGCATACAAATGGGCAACTGGTATGTGAAAAATTTTCAACACCATTCATTATCAGAGAAATGCACATTAAGACCACAATTTTGAGAGCTGGAATGGTGGCTCAGCAGTGACAGCACTTGTCTGACATGAGTGAGGACCGGGGTTCGCACCCCAGCACCACATGCACAACTAAGTGCAGGAGCAACAGAAAACTAAATAAAATTGATTCTCTCTCTTTCTCTCTCTCTCACTGTCTCTCTCTCCTCTCTCATTAAAACAAATATACATACACTTCATTCTAAAACAAAGTCCACAATTTAGAATGTCTGTTATCAAAGAGACAAATGATAACAAGTGCTGCTGAAGATGTGCAGACGGGGGGAGCACTGTACCCTGTCACCTAGGATGAACATTAGCATAGCCATCTTGAAGAACATTACAGTGGTTCCTAAAATATTAAAAGTAGAATTATCCAGCATCCTGAGTACTTAATAGATCCAAAGGAAATGAAATCAGGATGTGGAAGAGAGGTCTGCACTTGCACGTTTATCGCAACATTATTCACAATAGCCAAGATGTGCAATTAGCCTAAATGTTCATTAGAAAGAATGGATAACGAAAATGTGGTGTTTATACACAACAGAGTATTATTCAACCTTCCAAAAGGAAGAAATCTTATATTTGCAACTACATGGATAAATATAGAGGACATTATGTCAGTGGAAATAAGCCAGGTAGGGAAAGTCAAATGCCCCATGATCTCATTGAACATATTGGTAATTTGAAAAAGTTGAACTCATAAAAATATAGAATAGAATGGCGATATCAGGAACTGGGAGAACTGGAGAGAGTTGGGGAAATATTGGTCAAAGGATGCAAATTTTAAGTTACCAGAAGGATCTGTTCAAGGGATTTAATGAACTACATAGTTACTACAGTAATTACAATGTCTTATTTTCTTTAGTATTGCTAAAAAAGTAGATTTTGATTGTTCTCACTACCTAAAATTGATGTGTGAAATAATGCACATATTAATTCACTTGATTTAGCCAATCCACACTGTGTGTATGTACATATATATATATACATATATATTTATACATATATAAATTTATATGTATATATACATACACATATATATTTCTAAAAAACATGCTATTTGTGATAAATACATTTTTCATTTAAAATAAATAAAAAAGAACATGTTAATAGAAATAACGATACTGAAATGTAAAAAAGATTCACTTTTGCAGTAATCAACAGATTTTACAATAGATTTAAAATAGTTGAATAAAGTATTTGCAAATTGGAATTCAGAAGTGAGAAGTCATCTGTGGAGGCTGGAGCTAGACCCTGGCCATTGAGATAGGAGGTCTATTATCCTGTTTTAAATCCAGATAAGATGTAATGTCATACAACCTAAGGCATCTGTAGAGATGTATTGGGAAGGAGTGGGGGTGAAGGATAAGGGTGAGTAATTGGGTAATTGGGGGGGACTCTTGGGGGTAAATCTAATTTTCAGAATATATATATATATTATATTATTTCATTAGAAGCTTGTTTGATTGTTCAAATAAATTTCTGAAAAAATAAAATAAAACCATATTAAGACAAAAAAGAAAAAAATGTGAGAAATAACTCAAAATATAGGCATCAATTTTAAAATAATTTGAAATATGTTAAAGTTTTTTAATTTCCAAGTTAACATTTAGAAGTGAAGATTTTAAAATATAAATAAGAGACTGATATATTTTTTTAAAAAGCCAAGAGACAAGAGAAAGAGAATGAGCATTCTGTCAACATGAGTGATTCTTTGGAGACTGCAGACCTCTGAAGTGCAGGAAAGGGCTCACGCCTGTTCGCACACGCGTGTGACAACCCTGGTCCTCGTGTAGATGACGGGCAGCTTGACTGCCTTTTTGTTTGCTTGCTGTTATGTTTGCTCATTGGTTTATTTTTATTCCTATAAGAAAGAAGATGTGTGGTGAGACATACTCCTGAAGATAATGGTGGAGGATGTTTTTAAATAACCATTTAAAAAAAGAATGCTCAATAAAGAAGCACCACAATAATGTAGTCTGAACAGTCTTTAAAAATACCTGTCCAGCCATACATAATTAAAATGTAGCATTCCAATGTCAAAGGAGAACAATAAAAACAGCAAGAGAGAAGGGAAAAAAATCTTATTTACAAAAAAAAAAGATGTCAGGCAAGCAAGTGACTTCTGGTCCACAATAATGAAAATTATAAAATAATGAGATGATATTTTCAAAATGTGTTCTTGAAATACATAACTTGACTTAGAATTCTATAGGCACCCGAATTGTATTTCTAAGGTGTACGATAAAAAGATGACATTTTCAGTCAAGCATGATTTATTTGTCAATCTTACATGATTGATGTTGTCACTTGGACAAAATAAATAATTCCTCCCTCAAAAGTCCGATATATCACAAGTGTTCCCTCAGCTGTTGTCAGAGAACCTCACAGGCAGCTTTCACATTTTTGTTTACAATGCTGAGTGCGGAGCTTCTGGATCCAAGTTTCTTCCAACAGAAACTTTTGCTTCTATGCTTCCTGTTTTCATTTATTTGTTAGTAGTGTCAGGATATAGAAAGAGCTGCCACATCCCAACCAAAGCAGACTTAACACCTGCTTTCCTTTGATAGTCCCCCCAAACTGCAGCTGAGAACATTGAAATGAGCTTTCCTTAGAAATGCATGCAGCTGCTCAGCCGGAAGGCCTAGGACCAACAAGAAGGACCTACAGATTGATGGGTAACAGAGCCCCAGTTCAGAGTGAAATATCAAGCCCAAGAAGCAAGGTTGCCTCTGGAAACTGCAGCATGCTTCCCTCTACCTGAACAACTTGCAGTCTGCATCCCCCGCATGCAGTCAGCAGTCTGTGCTCATTGCGCACTTGGTCAGCAAAACATGATCTATGAGGTGCTAAGGATGCAAATATAAGAATATATTTCACTGTTGGGCGAGGAGTGTGAAAGGTCTCAAAGCAACATTAAGAGCCGGGAAGTGGTAGGTTTTATGACAGTCACCTGGAGACCAATGCCGTAGTGTTTTGGGCTTTATCTTGTTATAGCATGTTGAAAAATCAGGTGTTGAATCCATTGGCTCTCATCTTTGGATCATGCCAGAGTCACAATGTCCTTGTGTTTTGCATCTGAAAAACTACAAATTACAATCAATAGGCAGAGTAAAATAGCTGTTTGCAAAATTTCCAAGTCATGCAAATCATTTGGAAAGAGCAAGCACACCCCACGTTTCCCAGCTACTACCTCCAGACAGCACCTGGACTCATGGAGTAACTCAGTAGTGGCTGGAAATTTTTCACTATATTTCTGAGTTCCTTTAACTGGAAAGCAAGCTAATCAGTTATATTCAATCTACAACAATCAAATCATAATTTGTCATTCATCTTGCTGATTGGATTAACAGTCTGGAATCAAGACAGAATGCCATTTAATTTCAAAATTCAATCTGGAAACAGGATAACTCTGTTTCAAAAAACCCACTTAAAAACACACTTCTGCAATATGCGTATGTGGGAGGGTCCCTTCAGATGATAGGTGTATATAGGTGTGCAGTTATACCCGGTATATGCGTGTGTACAGTTATAAGTGGCATATGTTGAGCATAATCCTAACAAACATTTTTTAAGTTCTTTTTATTTTAACACAGGATAGGAGTAAGTTGGTTAAATTGTATTTCTGGAGAGCAGCAGAGGGAAGCTAGACAACCAATGGCACATGGTCTGGAGATTTGCAGAACATTTTTTTTTTTTTAAACAGAGAGGGACAGTGAAAGAGAAAGAGAGAGAGAGAGAGAGAAACAATTTTTATTTAGTTTTTTCAAGTGACTTTTGTTGCTCTGAGACATCGTTGTGAACATAATGCTGGGGTTTGAACCCGTGTACTCCTTCATGCCTGGCAACCGCTATAAGCTCTGAGCAACAGCTCCAGCCTCAATTTGCAGAGCATTTTGACTGGGCCCATGAAATTGCTTGACTTCCTTGACATACTGCAAAAGAACATTACTTCAAACAAATGTGATATTCCTGGAAAGTGCCCCCAGCCTCTGCATTTGTTTACACACCAAAAAGCCCATGCAAAGTGTGAATATAAATATTGTCCATAAACATAAAAACATACATGAAATAAACCACCTCACCCCCCATATGTTAATATTTCTTTTTCACTTTGCGTATTTGTATACCTGCATTTATATTGTGCTGCAGTAATTTTAAGTGCTTTTCCCTTCCTTAAATTAGATTTAGCACACTGCATATGTGTAAACTGGAGAAATGATCAGATTTCCGTAGTCAAATCTCCTTATTTAAGTGAGAGGGACCGTGTCGTACAACATATGGAATTCAAACTTTCAGCAGTCCCCAAAGGGCTCATGTTTCTTAATTCTATGATCATATTCCTATTTCTTCTTAATTTCACTTTATTATTAACATTTACTATAGTAAATATAAATGTAGAATTAAATCCAGTATTTTTTTCCATTGGGTGTAAGTTATGAAATTAGCTGTGTCTTCAGATTTCTCAATACTTGTCACATCTTTCCCTCATTTCTGCTTTTGGGTCTGGTGCTATTTAAATTCCCTTCAAATTATGTCTCTGGGAAAACAGATCATCAAGAAATTTGTCCTGTATTTTAAAGAGCGAGGGAGAAGGTTTGTTTGGGCAGGAGTGAGGCAGCAACTGCAGCATCGTTTTTGGGAGATTTCCATTTACATCAGAAGGATGGGCACCTCGTGATTACTGCGACTCTCGCGATTACTGCGACTCTCCTGCTTCGATAAGAAACAAGTTCAAGCCTAGTTATTAAAACATGGCTTTCAAGACCCTTCATCCGCTGCACCCTGGGAAGTTCTTCCTCTTCACAGCATTGCACATGGTGGAGGGACAAACTGTCAAGACTGGGGGACAAATTGATACACTATAATAAAGGGAGACGAGATCCACACTTGCTCTTTCATGGTAAGACTCTTTTTGATAACATTAGTCAAATTTAGCTGTGCCCAAAATTAACAACTAGGATTTGATGCAAGAGTGATGAGGGGAGAGATGGATACGGAAAGTGGGGAGTGTGCTGTGGCACTTCTGGGACAAGAAGGACTTCTGAAGGTTTACTGGCACCCGGTCACAATCAACCTGATGCCACAATGAGGGAGCTTGCCGCCAGGTGCTTAGCAAATTCAGGCCCTGGAGCAGGCTGTGCGATCACGGAGACCAGGAAAGTCAGGTGACATGGATTTGCACACAAAACAGCTGGTTCTCAGTGGCAGCAGACTGTTGTCGAAGGGGTTTTCCTGAAGGCTGGTGTTTAACGCCTTAGCTTGTCTTCATTGCTGTTCAATTAATCCAAAGGGCACCACTAGAAACACAAACCAGTTGAGAGAGTTCCTGATAGGAACTTAAAAGTCATCTTTAAAGGATCAGGAACTGAGAAACAGATACTTACCCTAGCTTTTGACTGAATTGTAACCTGTGAACTAAAAAGCAGTTTTCAATTTGTACGTGAGTTCACACCCCAAAACACATATCTAGCATTAGCTGTTTATATTTCAATTGAATATAAAATCCATAACAGTTCTCTTATATGCATACTGTTGAAGAATAGGACATCTGTATATAAGTTTATAGAAATTATTAAAACTATAACAGAGAAATAAGCGTGAAACAATAAGTATAATGACTGAACTTCATTTTATTTGGTTTTCCAAAGTTTTCTGTATTACGCTTTTAGAAATACACCTATTCAGACATTTTGAAAAGGTCATTTCTCAGTGGGTTATGGAGAGGTGCCTTCATTATTTAGAATTTCTAAGTACTCATTAAGACAGCAGTTGCATTTGGGACTCGGTGGGTAGGACACAGCAACACTTGTTTTCTATTATTTGTCCCAGGGAAATATCTGTTGAGAAAAGTGCACAAAATGAATTATATACTGAATGGAACCAAGCCTGCGTCCAATCCTCACACCACCTTACAAACAACCCATTTGTAATGTACAGAGGTTATGTCGCATTTTCAACTTCGGTATATTTTAAAGTTATATCCTAACCTAAGTCGATGTGCTAGATTGACATTTGGAGGAAAAGCTCTCCTCACATCAGCTCTTTATATTACCTGTTCCTGATAATGATCACTCCATTTAAGGATATTACCAAAGCAGACTTCAAGGGAAAGGGCACAGTGACTTTTACTTTCTTCCTTCTGATTTAGAAAGTGTGTCTATAACTGCGTGTGCGGTTCCATGTTGAGGTGCTTAGCAGCACCACAAAATGTGCCCGCCAGTCTAAAGAACCTTTAAACTCATGGAAATGTTCTTAATAGTCCTCCACATTCTGCGTGAGTGTTTATGGTAACTTTGGAACATGCTGATCTGCATTTAAAAACCTGAAAATTAGTTATCATTTGGTGAACTGTTTATTTTGCTTCAGGATTTTATTTAAATGCCATCCAGCTAATGACTGCTTTCTGGAGTGACCTCCTTCACACACTTTCTCAGAAAACATCAATCTAGGAAATCCAGGGTAAGCTGAGATCCAGGGTCTTTGGGGCAGAAAAAATGCAAAACTTGAGTTATTATTTGGGTTCAGGGTTTATTAACTTTGGACACTTGGAGTCAGCAGTAGGTTGTTATGTCAAAGACAAGTGCAGCGCCCCCTTCAGGCCCCTGAGCCAGTTGAGATGGACGCTCCATCCTGTTGGCCTGTCCAGAGGGACCCAGCAAGAATGCCAGAGTGGCTTCTTGCCAGGCATGCAGTTGAAGGAGTCCGTGCCACCTTAGTAGGCAGCACTGGCTTTCTCATGGAAATTTGCTGCCTGTGGAGCAGCTTTTAATTAAGAATATAAATAATGAGATCCCTCAGGAGGGCGGTGGAAATAATCTCCAGTGTCAGAAAATTAATGCTGTACTGTTTTTTTCTTCCCCAAACTGCCCCTTACATCTTAATTCCTACATTGTTAGCTAAACCAATAGTGAAGCTTTTCTTTTTCTGGATCTGATGTTCCACATTAAACCAAATGTTTACTTCAGGAAATCTTAAGGACCTGAGGTCTGTTAAAGTCTATAGAACTCTTTAGCGGCCCCACAATTCCCAGATTTTGATCCATAATGGAAAGCACCCTTGAATTTATTTCAATACCGAGTCCAGGCAGGGGCTTCAGCGGCTGCTGCCAGGGTGCAGAATTCACAGCACCCTCTTCTGCCGTCTGCACCCTGATGTAAAGGGTCACAAGAGCAGCTGGATGAGAGCAGGCTCCCCACAGCCAGGACTCAGGTCCTACGGCAGCTGCAGGGTAGAGTGCAGCTCTCTGCGTCTGTATGGTCTATTGAAAGCAGCTCAAGTGAAGTATGGGGTTGTGGCAACCCTAGGGTGCCACAGAAAATATCTACAACCAGAGGGTTTCAACAACAGTTTCATCTTACAATTCTGGGGCTGCGAGTCTGACGAACTACCAGCCTGCTTCTTTTGAGGCCTGCCTTGTTGGCTTCCTGATGGCATTCTTCGAGGTCCTCACGTGGGCTCCCCTTTATGTCTGTGTCCTAATTTCCTCTTCTTAGGAGGGACAGCAGAAATATTGGAACTTGTTTAGCTTTCTGTATATTTCTATATTTCCAAACACTGTCATGTTCTGAGGTGCTGGGGGTTAAGACTTCAGAAGGTAAAGTTTCTGGGGAAATTCCAGCTGTGGCAGTATGACTGGTGAGTTCATTGTAGTTAGCCTCAACCAGGCTGCCAGGTTGTTAATGGTTTGGAAAGGGCCACAAGGAACACAGGTGGCCTGGAGGAGCTGAGCGTGCAGAGTGGAGTCTCAGGAGAGGAGATCTGCCAGCACGGGGTGCAGGAGGAAGTGTGTCTTTCCCCAGATGTTGTGCAGCCTGGCTAGCCAGGACAGCGCACACCACCCGAGCTGCACCAGGGCTCCTCACCTGTGTAAGCATGAGGGTTCAGATGTGTCTCACGGGGAACTATTACATTTTGTAGTGATCTGTCACACAGAGATAGGAGACAAATACAGGAGAAATGTGTAAACATGGGAAACCGAGTACGTCCCAGAGCACAGAGAGTCCAACACAGGTGTGTGCTATGTCCCTCTCACCAGCCACCTGTTGTCCTTGCAAACACTCGGAGCTTCTAGTCATGGAATTAATGACTAGTGGAATTAATGCACAAAGCTGAAGTTTCCAATTAGAGATTGTGTGCCCCTTTGCCTACACCTTTCAAGAAGTTTGTGTTGATTTCATTATTTTTAAAGCATGCAACCTTGGCAAATTATGAAAGCAGACTCATTCTCTCGTTTCTCCCATCCCTATCCCCTCTTTCTTTTCTTTCTCCTACACACATGCATTGACAAACACACATAATCTAGCTCTGAAACCAGGTAAAAGCTTAAATGAAAGCAATAGAATGAAATGCTTATTCACTACCATAGGACACTGTAAGCTGCAGCCTGAAAGCCCTGTTCAGCAGTGATCTAGCTGTGACGGCTAACTACTTCCACCAAAGCCGCAACCAAGCAATGGGCTTCCTAGCACAATTGGAGACATTGTCCTTCTGTAAGATTACAGGATAAATAGCAATTATTGATAAGAATATTTAGAAATATTATAAATAACCAATGAACTAATTAATTAAAATAATGTTGCTATATGAACAGAAGCTCTGATGTATTTTGTTTGCAAGTAAAATCGATGACACTCGATAGGGTGAGGATGCATGTGCGGATGTTTGGCTATGTGTGGGTGCATTTCTATATTATATGCCAGTATGAGTGCTTTGCTTCTTCATTTACTTAAGTAGACAGTAAGTGGAATAAATTTAGATTTATGAGAACATGGAGAAGAGTCTCCTATTTGGAACTAAGAGGACAGAGTTCCTGTGTAAAGTAGGAATGGCAGGCTGTGGATCAGCAGCCCTGAGCAGGTGCTGAAATTAGGTGATCTATCTGGGTAACGTGCTTGGTTTACAGCCTTGGAATGTGGATCTGTGATCTATGGCAGAGTGGCAAGTACAGGGAATAGGTGAAGAACAGGATGAACCGGGGCTGGAGAGGTGGCTCAGAGGTAGAGTGCTTGTCTGGCATGTGTGAGGACCCGAGTTTGTTTTCCAGTACACATATGCAACTACGCAGAGGAAAAGCAAAAACCAGATGAAAAAATAAAAAAAATTAATTCTCTCTCTCTCTCTCTCTCTCAAATCAAGCAAACAAAGTGCGGGATGAAGGGAAGGTTAAAAATTACTTATATTACCATAAAATACAAGTAAGACTATTCCTGAGGAAGGCTGGTCATGAGATTGTGAAACAACAAAAATTGCTGCAAATGTGTTTTAAATTTGTAAAGTATATTTTCAAAAATCAAAATATTTAGCTATCCTACTTTCATCCATATAGACACAAAATATGCAGAATGCCTATAATCTCTATAATTAGTATCACACTGTGTCTGAAGCCACTTCAGAGGCACAAGGGAAATAGTTTTCATGACAAAAATATTTTAAGATTCTTGACCAACAGTCTCCAGTGACAGCTGACAAATAGAATCTATATACAAGAAAACCTCTATGTAATTTGTAATAAACTTTAAAATAAAATATTTTACATAGTCAAAAGCTGCTTCCTACATACAAAAACCATTATTTTAAAATAACTTAAGAACTGTAGAACAGTTGTAAAACAGTGGAGAGGATTCCCATGTCGTCATCTCCAGCTTCTGCCTATACCATTTCCATTACCCTGGTGCACATCCCCAAAGGAAGAAAGTAACACAGGCACAACTTTATTCACTGAATCACATACTTTATTTGCATCCCACTAAAATTTTCCATGAATATCCAACAAATTCAACATGGGACACTCAGTTTGAATTTCCTTGTTAAACTTTGCCAGTGTACTTTAATTTCTTGGTCTTTGTGTTCGCTGATTTTGACACTTTTGAGGAATATTGATCTAGTATTTTGCAGAATATCCTTCAACATGTGATTAATCCTTTCTTGTAGGTAAGTTAGAGTTTTAAATTTTGGGGGATAATAATAATGATGTGAATGTTCTTCATGTAACATTCCATCAGGAAATACAAAGTAACAACTTTGATTGCTACTAGTATGTTAATTGTGACCACTTGGTCCAGGTGGTAACTATTGGGTTCCTCCTTTGTCAAGTTACAATTTTTCCTTTCCCATAATCTATTTGTTTAAAGTAGAGCACATTAAGAATTACCCTCTGAACTGGTAGGAACTTGACCAGCAATTATTATTGTTTTGTGGGTGGTATACCTTGAGGGTATGCAAATTTGCTCATTTTCATTAAAATTTTGCCTACTAATTTAAAGTTTTGTCTACTAATCCATGGAAATTGCCTAAGGCAGTCATTACTGCAATATTCTAATGATTTTTTCTTTTTTGCTTATTCTTCTTTCATTCATTATTTAAAAATCTTCTACAGGGAATGTTTGCCTTTTTACCCATTTATTTATTAATGAGTTATATATTTATTCCAATACAGATTCATGGACATTTATTTTGTTCTTAAAGTTATAATCCTGTGTTATAATTATTTGCTTTGTTGCTTAAATTATTATGGATTTAGTCATTGAATAGTCTTTTTGCCTCACCAAGAAAATGATTTTTAAAATTTATTTAAAAATATGATTGAGGGGCTGGAGCAGTGGCTCGGTGGTTAAGGAACTTCCCTGGCATATGCGAGGACCCAAGTTCAAATGCCAGCACCACATTCACAGCAGTGTTGGAGCAATGAAAGTCACATGAAAAACTAAACAAAATTGATTCTCTCTTTCTCTCTCTCTCACTATCTCTCTCTTAAAAATATGATTGAAAATGCAGTTGCTATAAAGGAAGAAGTTGAGCTAGAATCAATGGATGCAATAAATACATTTAGCTTTCTACCAGTGAATGATGTTTCCACCTCTTAAATCATCACACAGGCTCAAACTTGGGTGCTGAGTTGAAAATTTAAAAGCATAAAAATATAATGTTGCTGAAGCAAAACATTCTTTTATATTGAAATAGCAAAGCAACAACAGTATTGCACTTTTGTTCATCTTGGTTAATAACGGAGCATCTCAGGGAAGAACAAAACATTTGTTGCTAACAGAAAATCAGAGTCATGTCTCCAAAATTTCTGGAGTAGTCATGGTTCCCACATGGTCTGGTAGTGGTGATTATTGTGGCAATAATAATGACATAGACTGATAAGTAAGGCAAAGAAACAGGGTTTACTTGCTGAATTGTGTGCATGGAAGGGTTCCTTCCATAGACAGCAGTTTCTTTTGTATTCATGACCCACACCATACTTCAGTAAACCATATGAAAATATTCCTTCTTAGTGATGTATTTATTACTGATATTTTAGCTAGCTTTATTCAGTAGTGAACTCTGTAAGCCTTATGTTTAAATAAGTCAAAATAGCTTTGCAGATCAGTAATTTAACATGGAATATATTTGACTCTTTTTTCAAAAACAACCAGAGAAACTTGCTGGTGATTTTTTCAGGATGACATTGAGGAGAAAGTACAAGGTGACTGCCAGCCACTCAGAGCTGTTTATCTTACCAGGTCTTGTGATTTTAGAACACATAGCAGCGTTTAGTACTTAACCTAGTCTTTAAAATTCTGCTTACCACAAAAAATGAGATAATATTGTGACATATATTTACCTATCCTAATCCAATATATTTTGATTCTCTCAAAGCAACTTAAATGTTAAGTTAAATTTTTCCACTTAACTATTTTAAAAGACTTTACTAATAGCATCCTTTAAGAGATGAAAATACTATTCATATGAAAAAAGTACAGATTTTTGATGAAGTAAATATGTTTTCAGAAAAATAAAACATTTTGAAACCAGAAAATCAAAAGAATAATTATATCAAGTATTGATTATCAAAGGCCCATTAAAATCTATAGGATCATTTGATATATGCAAAGACACTAAAGTTTATCTCTTGCAATTGTTATTTTTGCTCTAGGGCCAGTTTTTATAAAACTGTGAATTTTAGTGAAGGTTTATGTGTAATGTTAGCTGTATATTAAGAGTAGTTAATGTATTAAGAGTAGTTAATGATATCATATGTGGGAAAGTGAGCAAGATTTTTTTCTAGGAATTATTTATTTTGAAGTGTGATATTGGAGGTATAAACTGCTTTTATTTTTTTATTGAAATTTATTTGTTGAACAATCACACAATCTTCTAAAGAAATAATATAATGTATATATAGATACTTGAAATTAGAGCCCTCCCAATTACCCACCCTTATCTCTCCTTCCCAAAAATCTCTAAAAATGTATTAAATTGTATGACATTACACCTTACCCGGATTTAAAAACATGATACTAAACCTCCTTTCTCAATGGCCAGGGTCTAGCTCTAGCCTCCATAGATGAGTGAAGACGTATAAACTGCTTTTAAAACTATCCCACTACTTGCTAAGTGTCTGATGCAAAGTAATTATGTGTTGAATAATTGGATGGATGGATGAATGAATGAAAAGGATGAATTGTTAGGTAATAATGATTATTGCATGAACTTTTAAAAGTTTGGGCTATTCAATTTTCATGTGAAACCAAAACAGTTCTGTCATTTACTGAATTACATGCGTATATTATAATATAATGTAGATTGAATTTCGTTCCTTAGCGTATTTATTGCACTAAACTTTCCACCAATATTCTTGAAGTTTTTAATACTTTCTGGCAACTGAATTCCTTAATACTCATTGTGGTCAGTTTGATGGGGTCACAATCCCTTTATTGTTTTCATAAAATATGAGAACATTTTAGATAATTAAAAAAATAATTAAAATAAGATACATGGAGCACTAAGAACACCAGTGAACTACCATTTAACACATGATATTTAATTCAAGCCTGGATCTCCTTAATTAAAGTGATGAGGGGCCCAGGGCAGAGGCACCCAGGTCTGCCCAGAGGAGGACCTCCCTGCCTGGAGCCACCCTGCCCACCCACTGCATGGGCCCCAGACTCCAGCCCTGGGCCTTCAGGTGCCCAGGACACCATGAGAATTCCTACCTGAAGCTACCCAGCTGCAGCACTTACCAGTCAGTTCCAGAAATATTGAACCTATCCCTGCAACTAAGGATATTGGGTCCCATTTCAAAGCGCAGGCAGGCCCAATCAGGCCCACTCTTGTGACTATGACACCCCAGAATACAGGGATGCACGCACTTTACTACACTTCAACAATCCAGCAGGCTGCTCTGCCTCCACAACAGGTTAAAGATCCGTGCACTGGAGCCTAGATAAAAAAGGTACAGCAAAATGAGGATCCAGGCAGAAGCAGCTGTCTGGAAGAAGGAAGTCATTATAGAGGAGTGGTGTCTAACTCCAACTTTAGGAGAAATATCTGAAGACCTGCCTTGCCTCAGTACAGGAAACTTCAATTCAATTATCCAGAAGAAGCTCTTGAAATCAGAAGAATCAAACTAGGAAAGGTTAACCTCAAACTCACAACTCCCCTTCCAAGCACCCCACAGACAGGGAGCAGGATGAAACTCAGAAACAATTATCAACTATTTGATCACTAAATAGAACAATGAGCTAAAAGAATATTTAATGAAGGAACTAAATGAGAAAACTCAACAGAGATGAAAAACTCTATCATCAAAGAAATAGACATATTGTACAAGGAAGTAATGGAGCTAAAATCTTTGATTACATCAGAGGAATGATGGAAGAATTTAATAATAGACTAAGCTTATTTTATAGAAAACAAAACCTCAGATCTGGAAGTAATAATTTCCAGTAAGGAGAATAGGCAGAGTAAGCTTGAGCACACAGATGACAAAAAATATAAAAAGCTCTGGGATGAAATCAGAAGAAACAGCATAAGAGTAATTGGTGTTCAAGAAGAAAATGAAACACAAATGAAAGGCATGAAGAACATTTTCAACAAAATGATTAAAGAATATTTTACTAATATGAAAATATAGTCAGATATGCTCATCTAGGAGGTGTAAAGGACACCCAATGGGCTTAACCAAAAGAGAAGCTCATTGAGAAACATTATATTCAAAATGTGTAATAAGGAAATCAATTGAAGAATATTAAAAGTTGCAAGTGAAATACCAAATCACATTCAGATGCAAACCAATGAGGATCACCATTAACTTTTCAAAACAGACCTTAGAACCAAGAAGATCCTGAAAGGATATTGTTCAGTCTATGAATGATCATAACCTATAGCTGAAAATACTATACCCACTCAACAAAACTCATCTTCACATTCACAGGGAAAATAAGAACATTTCATGATAAGATCAAACTTGTAGCACTCATAAACAGAAAATCAACATTACAAGGAATTCTCAAAGATAAACTCCAAGGCTGGAACAGTGGCTCACCTGTTACGGTTCTTGCCTGGCATGCACAAAGATGCCTGTTCGAGCCCCAGCACCATGTTACAGAGCAAAGTGTCAGAGCAACAAAAATCACATGAAAAATTAAATAAAATTGTTTCTCTCTCTCTCTCTCTCTCTGTCTCTCTCTCCTAAAAAACTGATAAGGTAAACTCCAGATATAAGAACAAGCAAATAATCCTCAAAACCCAGAAACAGGAAATTCAGTGAATGTACACATTATCAAAAGATAACCAAAACAGCACAGAACTGACTAATAAAACACAATGACTATGTACTACAACCACATAATTATCCTAACACTAAATATGAATGGTCTCAACACACCAATGAAGAGACACAGATTGGCAGATTGGATCAAAAAACATAATGCAACAATATACTGCTTACAGGAGACCCATCTTATAGCCAAAGAGATCCACAGTTTGAAGGTGAATGATAGGAAAAATATCTAACAGGCTTATGACCCAAGAAAGCAAACTTGTATCAATACTTACATCCAACAAAGTAGATTTCAACCAAAATTTAATCAAAAGAGATAAAGAAGTTCCTTCATCATAGTAAAAGGTACACTACATCAGGAAGTTATAATTACAGTAAATATATATGCTCCAAACACCAATGTTCCCAAGTATGTGGAAAAAAATACTCCATAACATAAAACCACTTATGGACCCAAACATAATAATACTGGGAGACTTTCCTCTATCACTGATAGATAGATAGATAATTAAAGCAAAAAACAATAAAGAGATCCAAATCTAAACAATTCCATAAATCAAACATACTTAACAAGCATCTGTAGAATATTCAACCTCCAATTAGCTGAGTTTACCTTATTCTGAGCAGCACATATATCCTTCTCTCAAGTTCACAAAGGAAATCTCAGCAAATGTAAAAAGTAGATGTTATCCCATGTATCCTATCTGACCGTGATACCATGATCCTAGTAATTATCATCATATATTATAGCAGAAAATATATATATACATGGAGCTTGAGTAATACCCTATTAACTGAAGAGCTGGTCCAAGGAGACATGAAAGCAGACATCAAAAAAATCTTGGAAGCTAATGAGAATGAAGACACAACACACCAAAACCTCTGGGACAGCACAAAAGCATTCTTAAAGAGAAAATTTGTAGCACTGAGTACCTACATTAAAATCAGGAAAGATTCTGAATTAATAAGCTTGTGCCCCAACTCAAAGCCCTGCAAAAGGTAGAACAATCCAGGACTGGAGCAGTGGCTTGGTGGTTACAGCACTTGCCCGGCATGCCAAGTACACGGGTTCAAACCCCAGCACCACAAGCACAACTAAGTGTCAGAGTAACGAAAACCAAGTGAAAAACTAAAGAAAAATTGATTCTCCCTATCTTTCTCTGTCCTTCTCTCTTAAAAAAGAAAGTAGAACAATCCAATCCAAAAGTCAGAAGAAGGCATAAAATAAGAAAGATCAACAGTGAAATTAATGAGATTAAAAACAAAAACAAAACAAATAAAAAAATCAATGAAACAAAGAGCTAGTTCTTCAGAAAAAATAAATAAATAAAATTGACCCCTATTCAATCTCATGAAGAAAAGGAGGGAAACGAAGCAAAGCAACAAAATCACCATGAAAAGGGAGTGATCACCACTGACCCCATAGAAATCATATGCATATCAAAACATGTTTTAAAACTATACTTCTCTAAATCAGATAATCTGGAAGACATGGGCAAATTTCTCAACACATACAACTTTCCCAAATTGACATACGATGATATTGAAAGTCTAAAGAGCCCAGTAACAGGCATCAATATCTATATAGCAATTAAAAGCCTTCCAAAGAAGAAAAGCCCAGGACTTGATGGATTCCTTGCTGAGTTTTACCACACCTATGTGGAGGAGATAGCATCTCTCTTTATAAAGCTATTCCAAGAAATTGAAAAGGAGGGAACATTCCCAAACACTTTTTATGAAGTAACCATAACCCAGATACAAAAAAACAAAATGACATAAAAAAAAAGAAAACTAGAGACCAATATCACTGATGAACATAGACATGAAAATCCTTAATAAAGTTATAGGAAACTGCATTCAAAAACACATCAAGAAGATAATTCATCATGATCAAGTGGGCTTCATTCCAGGGATGCAATGCTGGTTCAACATATGCAGATCAATAAATGTGATTCATCACTTAAACAGAATTAAGAATAAAAACTGTAGATCATCTCAACAGATGCAGAAAAGGACTTCAATAAAATCAAACACTTATTTATGCTCTATACTCTGGAGAAGATAGGGATCAAAGGAATGGATCTTAATTATGTAAGGGCCATGTATCGCAAACCTATATCTAATATAATACTATGGAGAAAAGCTGAATGCATTTCCACTTAATTTGGGAACAAGACAAGACTGACATTGCTTTTATTTAATAAAGTCCTTAAGAATCTTGCCAGAGCAATAAGGCTATGTAGTGTATTGTTACTACATATGCATTTATGATAGTACAAAAACTCAACTCCTTAATAAAATTAAAAATTACCCTCATATTGTGATAGTTCCCCTGATCGTCATTCAAATCAAACCTTTTGTTCCTGATATCTGTTTATTCCAACCTTGTGGAGCCACTCAAAAGTGTAACAATTTCTTTGCACCTTTTCATCTTCTTCATTGAATCGTAGATCTAGTTAATTCACTTTACCTATTTTCTGTATCTGGCATTTAATGGATGTTTAGTAAGCTTGTTGACAGCCATTGTGTCAGGGGCAGTGATTCTGTTTATCCTCTTTTTCTTATCTCTATAGAACTCACTCAGCTCAGCACGTGCTATATTAGTATATGCTCACTCAGTAAATGTTGAAAGCAGTAATGCGGGGAGCGGGGGGAGATGAGGAAACACAAGACTGGAGAATTTGCTGACAAAGTAAGACCCGGGCCTGAGACACTCACCACCTGTACCCCAGCCCAGCAGTCAGAACTAACTTTTGGGACCCAAGAGGAGATGCCCACCCTCCTGCCATTCAGAGAGGCTGAGTTGTGCTGTCTGGAGACTCGATGCTCAGTGGAAGAGAATGGTAAAGATGAGCTTTTACCAAAAGATTCTTTATGATAAATGCCTAACATTAATTAAGATGTATCAGATTTGTGAATGTTCTTCTCTATTTTATGAATGATAAAAGATTCTATTTCCATTGTCATTGTACCCTGGATGCTAAAAGTGAGTTTTTAAAAATTGGCAGAAATGATCATCAAAGTTGAATTTGTGAAGAATTTCCAAATGTATTTGTAAATTTGGAAAAATCATAAATGTGAAATTAAAATAAATATTTGAAGAAAAATATTTTCATGTGCACTGAACAAGGAGTCTTTCAAATGGGTATGTCGGGAAGGAATATTTTGATGTATGGATAAAAAGTTTCCATGATATTGTGCAAAGTAAAAACAATCACACCATAAAGAAATGATCAACTTCAGGAAATTTGAATTCTGCTTTTCTTACAATTATTTTTATTTTACTTAGCATACTGGGCACTTTTTGTTTTTTGAAAGAAGGACAGTGAGAGAGAGAGACAGAGAGAATCAAGTTTTATTGAGTTTTTCACATGGCTTTTGTTGCTCTGACACTTATTGTTTATGTGGGTGCTGGGGTTTGAACCCGTGAATTTGCGCATGACAGGCAATTGCTGTAACTGCTGAGCCACTGCTCCAGCACTACTGGGCACTTTTTAAGCTTTTACTTTTTATATTCACTAAAAGATAATTGTACATGCAACACAATCATTTCACTTGAAGTGCATTATTTTGTGAGTTGTGATGTGATCATACTCTGTGACAATGACCAGACAGTGATGACGTGGACTCTGCCCATGGGCACTTTTTGTTTCCAGTTCTAAATTTAGTCCACGCTGTAACTTGGATAAATATTTTCTTAAAAATATGCATTGATAGTAGAGAAGCTGTGGAGAAAAAAATAGAATGTATTAAACAAAGGAAACAAACCACGAATATTTTACATGAACATGCAAAATTAAAGTTTCTTCTCAGGTGAGAGCATATTAAACACAAAATTAAAATAGCAAACTCAGCAGTTAAAAACCAGCTGTGTTAATAAGTTCAAGTTAGGTTGTTATGAGAACAACTCCCAAATATCAGGAACGTAACTTTTTTTAAAAATGCCCTCACACTCCCTGCCTATTGTAGAACATCCTGCTTGCACTGGGCACCCCTCACCCTCGGATGCCTAAGCTGGCAAATTCCCACTTTCTTACTGTGCTATGATTTCAGAGGAAGGCGTAAGGACTAACCGTCACAGGGGAGTGTGCACAGTACTCAGGCTGGTAGATGCCCACATCTGGAAGTGGCATGGGGCAGCTTCCGTCAAGTTTCAGTAGCTAAAGCAAGTCTCAGGACTACCCTGCCTTAAGGCCTAGGAGCCGAGATGTCCACTGAGGGGAGGAGAGCCAGAGTGCATGTGAGCATGGATGATTTCCAGCACAGACACCTGAATACAATGCTAACGTTCATCTAGTGCAGATACTCATGGATGTAATTAGTAGTGCTAAAATTCAAAACCCTCACCGTCTTGCTCACTATTAAACCAGGTATCCACAGGAACACAGGAAGGCGTTAGTCATTAACAGCCAACAGAAAGACTTAAAGTTCTTTACTTGTGAAATCAAAGAAAGCTGAGGTTATATGTCTGGGAAATATTTAATTGGCATCTAAGTAATTTATCAAAACCCTCAGGATATATGGTAGGATTTATTTGTATTTGATTTTCTTAAAATATGAAAAGAATTATAGCAATATAAATAACCTTGAAAACTTGCACTCTTGTTTAAGTGCATGAGGAATCAGGTGTTTGGACCGGAAAGTAATGCATTCTGGGAAAAGGGTTTGTACATTTTACTTTCTGGTAAGGTAGAGTAAAATGTTTTGTTTATTTTTTTTCCTGTCTATTAAATAAGATATATTCTTCTTATGAAGAAAAAGAATCCCTTAACAGTTACACATTTATGAGATTTAAATAATTAATTCTAAGAAAACAGGTAAATTTCTATTTCAAAATCCTTTTTCATAGCAAAGATATAATGCTCAGAGTACCTACATTATTTACATGAGATTAAATTTTTTAAAATTCAGAAGCTATTGTCTCAACAAATTCCCTGAATGTTTTGACAGTCCTTTCTCTTACCTTGTTATGTTGAGAAATTTCAATCTAGTCCCTTAAGGAAGGAAACACATTTTCAGAAGAAAAGGTTCTGATATGATTCATAGTATTTGGTACTTTTAAGTTTTGGGACAACTGTATCCTGAGCCCCCTGTGACGCTGATGGCTGTCCCTCACAGTTACAGATGAATGAGTCCCACATGTTTCTCATGGGCAATCATTGAAGCTGTACATGTTTGATGTTCTGGGGAAAGAGACAAGCTAACACAGAATGTCAGTCTACTCTGATAATCCCTGGGCTAGGAGAACGACATTAGATCCCCATCATTCACCACGTACAAAAAATTAGCTAATATCGATGGAAGATTTGAAACTGTGGAATTACTAGAAGGAAACATACGGGACACACTTCAGGACATTGGAATGGGCAAGAGTTTTTGGACAAAACCCCAAAGCACAAGAAACCAAAGGAAAGAGAGAAAGGGGTTCACATCAAATAAGCTTTTGCACAGTTAAGAAATAATCAACACAATGAAGAGACCACCTGCAGATGGGAAAATATTTGCCAATTTGACATCTGATGAGGAATTAGTATCTAGAATAAATAAGGATGTCTTAAAAACTCAACAGTAAAAATGCGAATAACCTGACTAAAAAGTGGGCAATAGATTTAAATGGTTATTCCTCCAATGTACGAAACCAAAGTGCATAATAAAGACGCTCAAGATAGGCAAATGTAACCAGAACTACAATGAAATATCACCTTACTCCAATAAAAACTCCCAGAAACTTGGGAGGATGAGACAGAAAGATTGCAAGTTCAAAGCCTGCTCTAGCAACTTAGCAAGACCCTGTCTCAAAATAAAAAATAAAAAGCAACAACTGAGGATGTGGCTCAGTGGTTAAGGGTCTTGGGTTCAATCCCCCACCCTGATATAAAGTAAAAAAAAAAAAAACACAATAGAAGGTGCCGTTTTGGCTGTGGAGAAAGAGACCCATGCACACTGTCATTGGGACTGTCAATTAGTAGAGCACTATGGAAAATGATGTGGAGGGTCCTCAACAAATTAAATGTAGAACTACCATATGATCTAGCAGTCCTGTTCTGGGTGCACATCTAGAAGGAATGAACCCAATGTCTTAAGAGACACTCGCAGCCCCATGTAAATTGCAGAACCATTCACCATAGAGGTGGAAGCAACCTCAGTGTCCATCACATCGTCCATGTGAAAGGAACATGTGGTACACAGACACAGTGGAATAATATGCAGCTGTAAAAACAAAACCCTGTTATTGTGGCCACATGGATTTAACTGGAGATCATTATGTTAAGAGAACTCAGGCCTGCATCATATCATACATGTGTGGAATACAAAATAGTTGATATAACAGAAGTGGACTGTGGAATGCTGATTACCAGAGTCTGGAGAATAGTGGGGATGGAGGAGCAGGAAAGATTGATCGATACACACTAGATTATAATTGAAAAAGAGCAAGATGTTCTACTGTGCAGTTGTATTGTAAGGTAACTGCAGGTAAGGATAGAGTACTATGCTTTAAAAAGCTGGAAGGGGGATGGAGTAGTGGCCCATTGGTTATGGTGCTTGCTTGGCATGCACAAGTATACAGGTTCAAACTCCAGTACCCACATACACAACTGTGTGTCAGAGCAACGAAAACCATGTGAAAAACTCAGTAAAAACTGATTCTCTCTCTCTCTCTCTCTCTCTCTCTCTGTCTCTCTCACTGACCTTCTCTCCTTTTTAAAAAACGAAGAAAGAATTTGGAATGTTTCACTATAAAGAAATGGTAAACAAGCATGGAGATGGATATATTGAATCTGATTTAAACATTGCATAACATATACTTACATCATAAATTCACATGGCACCCTAGTAGAATTTTTATCTTTTTTATGTATCAGATACAAATCAATTAACTAGAAAATGCATGGAGGTGATTCGTCCTCCATTGCTCAGCCACCAGTTCCTTAGTGATTAAAGGTGATATACAATCACATCTTCATATATTTGCTAATTTTAAGGAAACCAATCTCAATTAGCAAAACATTAAATTTTGGTGCACTTCATGAAGGCATGTGCCTGGTACTGATGTGTGCTTACATTCTGTCTTGACTCACAAGAAGACTTGTGTTTTATCACTGATAAATTAAGGTGCTTTTATTTAAATCAGATTAAACTGCACATGAGTGTATAGAGCATTTTTAGCAATTTGCAATGACTTTTGTACTAGCAACTGCCAGCCATGTAAAAAAGCAGGTACTAATGAGGACTGACCAACCATGATATGTATCTGTCTTGTGCAAACATTTTTATGTGATATTTAGTTGTTAATATAGAAAACCAACAAGATTAAAAATCACAATTCATTTGTGCTAGTGGTGAAATCCGTTAAGAAGGGATGAATAGATTACAAATAAGGTTGAAAACAGACTCAGTTTCAATTTTAAACAGTGTGTGTAGTTTTCTGAAATTAATAGAGGAAGGCAACTGAAAGTGGTGTCCCGGCCGAGCGTCTTGGGAAGCGAGTTGAATCGATCTTCTCTTGAGTGTGTTCTGAGTCCAGGGCTTGCTAGTTCCTTGGCCTTCGGAAGTTATCTGTCCTGTGCCAGCCTGAACTTTGTCATCTTGGGTAGCGCAGCAGTGATAAGCGCCAGGCACGGTGGTTCTAACACCGGGCAGAGGATGACGTTGAGCACGTGTACACTGTTGTCCAACTGATAGGCAGATTCCACAGCATCTGAACTCCCATTCACATGGGTGACAGCACTCATCACAAGGACACTAAAGATCTGCCTGAAGACACTTGCTCAGTGATCGTGTTGCAGGATCTTGCCAAACAGAAGTTGCTAATACCCTTCACCA
Organism: Aplodontia rufa; assembly: GCA_004027875.1. Classification (NCBI taxonomy): domain Eukaryota; kingdom Metazoa; phylum Chordata; class Mammalia; order Rodentia; family Aplodontiidae; genus Aplodontia; species Aplodontia rufa. Next base: position 61,885 of record PVKS010007371.1, read on the forward strand.
AGGACAAGATGCGAGATCAGCCATTTCCTTGCTTCAAATGGCGCATAAGGTAGAGACAAAACCTCTCCACCAGTCCTCTGTGCCAACCCCAGAGCATGGAAGTTCTTGGAAGCCCTTTCTTGTGTATTCCATCAGCAAAACAGAGGGTATGTGTCTGTCTTATCTCTGCCTCTCTTTCTGTCTTTCTCCTCCCTCTTCCCCCACACTCTTCTTCCTCCTTTCCCTTCCTTCCCTTTCTCTTTCCTTTCTTTTTTCTCTGTGTTTTTTCAGTTTTCCTCCATCCACCACTCCCTGTCTTGTACAGCTGGACCTTCTCAATGATCAGCATTTAATAGTGTGTGTGTCCCTGAAATAGTATTTCATAATATCCAGTGACACATTTTCTCAAATCTTTCTTTAAAGAGCATCATGCTTATGTCCAGAGCTGTTGCTCAGTGATAGGAGCACATGCTTAGCATGCACAAGGCACTAGGTTCAGTCCCCAGTACCTGGGGTTGGGTGGGGGCAGGACCTAACTCTTGAACATTCAAATATCTTTAAGGACAGGGATTCCTCTCCAGCCTTTAGAATGTTTTGCATGCATGTCATACTCTTTCCATTGCAATAAGAGTGATCAAGGACAACCTTAACAAGACAACATTTTAGTTCAAATTCTTATAAATCTACCTAAGTTATCAAAATAAATGAGGCTTTGCTGCAAATTATATTCATTCCATTTTGAAATTACTAGAATCTATTTTTATGGTATTTCCATAGTAAGGATTATTCACCTGATTTACACAAATAATTATAATGCAGCTTAAAATTTACATCAAATCCCACAGGAAAACATTAATAATCAAAGAAATCAGGGCAAGAAAAATAATGTATTGTGAAATAATTATTTAGAGTAACATAATGAAAAAATATAAACTATACAACCCCATGTGGTAATGGAGGATGGCCTCTGAATCCAATCTCTCTATGGTTAGACCAATCTTTACAAGGATCCTGTGTCCACAGATGAGAGGACAACAGATGGCAGACTCCTGAGAAGTCTGGGTGGACACAGTGCAGGGAGTGTTCTTGGCACACTAGAGGAACCCAGCTGTTCCCTTTTCAATTGTTATTTTAAAGTTGATAATTTGGTGGAAATCCATAAAAGGCACAAGTTGTTTTGTTCTTGTTTTTTTTAAAGAGAGAGGGACAATAAGAGAGAGACACAGAGAGAGAGAGAGAGAGAATCAATTTGACTTAGTTTTCATGTGGTGTTTGTTGCTTCAACACTCTGTTGTGTATGTGGTGCTGGGGTTCGAACCTGCATCCGCGAACATGCCAGGCAAGCACTGTAAGCATTGAGCCATCACTGCAGCTCCAAAAGACACAAGTTTTAAATCAGTATTTATAGGGAAAGTTGATAAGACAATGAAGTGTTTGGTTCCTTTAAATATATCTTATATAAAATATGCTGATTATAAGCTGAAAGAGTTAATAAGGATCAAGTAAACATTTTTAAGTGTTTTTATAATTTATCAGGGAAGTGAGAGACAGATTTTTCTTTCATCACTTATATGAGAATTAATATTTATTTTTCTTTCTTAAATATTTTTCTTTATTTTTTAAATATGGCAAATAAAACTAGCAAAAGCATACAGTTTAATTCTTCTTCTTCATAGTGTATAGCAAAAATTAATATTTGAAAACTTCCAAAAAATTTAGCTCCAAATTGTTGGCTTGTCCTTTTGGACTAAAAATAAATGCTTTTGGAAGATCATGTAAGTGCTATACGATTGACGATATATGTCCTTAACTCTTAGCTCAGATGGTCCTATATACATAATTCAACAGTGCTCAGTTACTGATATTTCATGTATGCAGTTCTTTAAATTTACAGAAAGTGTCTTCCTGTGTTGAACAATTGCCCACAGTGTTACCACACACATGGGGAATGTCTACTTGCAAACTTCGTAAGGCCGAGAATCAAATTCTATGATGTCAGCCATTAATGTCTTTGGATTAGCCTCAGGCTATTTCTTTTTGTGATCCTGTTCATGGAGCAATAGTCATTCAAAATCATTAGAATCGTGAACGTTTTCTAAGAGTATCAAGGGTCACCTTCCATGTTCACTTACTGGTCACACTATCAGAAATTCATTCTGCCTCCAGTTCTAAGTCATCTTTGGGAGCAGGACGTTCTGATGAGATTGCCCAGAGGATTGAGATCATAGTAATGAGCTACATGTTGCAGAAAAACAGAAGAAGGGGTTTTCGATGAAATGATAGATGTGGAGGAACTGATATAGTTCAACCCTACTTAAATATTTACATACTTCACGCATGCATCAAAACACCTTGTTATTCCATTAATGTGTACACTTTTTGTGTTTCTGTGTCTCAAAAAACTGTACTAACAAAAAGCATTCCAATGATTTTGCTGACATTAAGAAAAAGAGGGCTGTTTTCTCTCATAAGAAAGAATCATTTTCTCCCCCCAACCTTTCTGGCTTCTCAAAGGGATGCGTGATTTCCAGTAAAAGACTGAAGTGGACTTTGGGACAACTGTGACGTGCTGGCTGAGGCAGGGACTCAACCATCTCTGTGAAGCTTCACATCATAATCCCCTGAAGATAATCTGGAGCCAAAGGAACCGTTTCCCCTGTCTGAGTGTTTGAATAACTGGAGACACAGGTACCAGCCAACAACTTAATTATGGATTTTAAAAATTGGCATTAATCTTTTCTCTTTCCTGTATATGTTCTCTTCTAATGCCACAAGTCACAGAAAATTGCTCATTAAATTTCAAGCAACGCTATGCAATGCTGCTACCATTTATAGGCAATGCTCTCCAAAGTACAATTAGAGGGAGTATTATGACACAGAACAATGGAGACAATTATTTCTGAAGTTTATTAATGCTAATTAGCATATGGCATCTAAGACAGCTGCTGATACTTCATTGCTAAATACTGAGGGACTAATTAGTGCTCGATGTTAATTAGCTGCTTCTGTGTGTGCATTGTCCTTAGATGCATATGCACTGTCACCATTGGGCTATTAAAAGCCTGGCCCTGTTCTCTGCAAGAACATGATGTGGCATTCAGGAGCTCTGGAGTGCATGGAGCTGCTCTCCAACATGTGGCCCCTTAGCAGATTCCACAGAAGCTTTGATGATCCACTCTACTCCTACATGCCCATAAAAGGTAGATGTGGACCTGCTAAGGAGATGACCAGCCTTAGTTTCTCCTGCCACTTTTCAGGACCTCTTGTTGTTTTGTTCTGTTTATTTTCTTCCATTAACTATAGGAAGATAAAGTTTTTTTTTAATCTATGTAAAAATTTACCTGCAAAATTTACTTTTGTGAGCCATCAAAATGTAGCGTCAATCAGGAATCAACAATGAATGTGCCCGTCAGTCTGAAGAGCTTTTTAGGGGTGCTGCTTGAGGTGCTTTTGGGCTTGATTGGGGGTGGTGACCAATGTGAATAACTGGCACATCAAATTCTGTGACATTCCACGTAACTCGTTCACTTTCTAAGGCAAAAATGTATGATTACTAGGACACATCATGGTTTCACATTCTAAAGACAAAATTTAGTTTAAGTTAACCACAGTAATTAATTAGCTTTATGTTGCTACATGCATTTTGAATAGTTACTAAGAATATTTTGAGTTACTAGTTGTCCAAACATGTTTGTCCATTATTTTAAATTATTTATTTTAGTGATTATATAACTGATGTGAAAATATTATGGTCCATGCCATTAAAAATAAAGGTGATACAGCTACCCATAGTGAAGACTATAGAGTCACTTGTCAAAGTCACAATCTACAATGTATTCAATTTCTAATTGGCAAATATGCAAAAGAGGGGCCAAAAAGGAAGAATGGATAGCGAGGAAAATCAAAAAGAAATGAAGTGTAAACCGCAGTCTTACATGCACTCCCAAGTTGAGATCAAGGAAATCTCATTTGATTGTAGAGCGCTGGGTTTAACTGGAGAGTTAAGCACAGTGTTCAGAAGAATGAACACCCTTTGATTTCTCATCAAAATGCTTAGGCTTAGGATACGAAGATGATATCCAAGAAAAGTTGTCTCTCGTTATCTTTTTCTGCTTCTCTTTCTTGCAACTGGTTCTTGATCACTGTCTTCATACCCTTCACATCTCTTCCCAGAGGGGCAAGGAAAGATTTCTAGCAAGCTAAACATTAGGAGATGAAGTGTGAGAAACAGATCAAAAGAAAATTAGCTACTGCCCAGGAGTTCTGACTATAGAAACAACAAAATGAGCGATAGAATCAACTTGGTACTCCACGATGGAAACAATGTCCAGCTTGACTCTTGGTGTGTTTATGACATTGGCCTCCGAAGTCTCTGAGATTTTATCTGTAAAAGGGGAATTTTCCTGCTCCCAAGAGAGCATTTAAGACCAGGTTCTTTCTTCAAAGAACCCTTGTTTCAAGGATCTAGGTGACTTTTGAAATTTCTGTAGTAGCTCCCTGTCTCAGCTTTTGCATTTGTAAAATTGTAGCTATAATTTGCATGTCTGTCTCCCACCAGGGACTTTAGAAATTAGGGTGCACAAATCCTTTACTTGTTATGCGCAATAGCAATCATTCTATTAACTATCCATTTACTGAGGAAGCCTTTTCTTTCTCTTTCATCATTTTAGTAAGCCAGTGGCCTCAATGTTGAACTGTAGAAAGGACACAAAGTCTGCCGTCTGATGTCTGAGTCCACCCTTGTTAGCTGGCTCTGTGCCCTTGATCTCATTAGTCTTAACCCTACCACTGTGCATCATTTGGGGTAGGGAAACAGCAAAGGTTAGTATATTTTGTCTGCTATTATTCCACTGTAGTTCACACTCACACATGAACAGTGATAGAGAATAGCTACACCTGACCGGCAATGGTAAGTTTGAAAGAATTGGTACCTCGGTCCCTTTGCATTAGAAATAACTCGAGTTTTAGTTCTCTGTCCCCTTGAGTTGTCAACCTTCTCCCAGACTCTTCTTGGCTTACAAACTAGAAATGCCTTTGTGGAGCCTGGGTCACAGACCCCTGGAAGTGCAGCCATCTCCACTGTGGCACTCTAGCTCCCTTTCTGTGGGACGGCAAGAGCTCAACTCCCCAGCTCTCAGCAGCACCAGGCCCTGTGGGCTTCCCTCCCCACTGCCTCCTCCATGGGCCAGTGTCTCCTAGGACACTTCATTGGCTCACCTCCAAGATCTCAACAGCTCGCTGGGCTTTTGTCTGTGCAGCTGACTTCAGGCTCTCCACCCTACTGCGGTCAACTCCAGCAAGTCTTCCTGGCCTGTTCAACACTGTCCAGAGCAATTAACACCTTGACACACTTTTTTATGTAATCTTGAAAGGCCGAGGAAGAGCATTTTTGGAAACGTGTATTTTGTCTTTCAAAATATGTCCAAACAATAAATATCTTTAATTTTTTGAAAAATGAAGCTTAAAGAAAAAATTCCACGTTCAGATTGACTATAAAAAGCTCTTGTGCTGTTCCTGATATTATTTAAAGAATTAAAACCCATTTGTGCCATTGTCCCAGGTGTGGAAGGAATAAAAACTTAAATATGGTATATATTATAAAATTTTATAATAGATAATGCTATCATTACTTAATCATATTAAAATATAATGATTATAGTATAATAATATTAATAAATATAATGCATATCAAATCTAGATCATGATTTCCCACCTATTTCAGCGTACTTCAGTTGATTTCATTGAAATATTTTAGGACTGAAAATGTGAAACTAAGTGGGTCAATGTTTTTAGAAGACTTTGTGATCTCAAATGATTGGGTTTTTGATAGTTTTAATGAGGTATGTTTAATAATGATTACAAATTTTAATCTGAAATTTTATTTTGCTTCTCCCACCTGCTTTTACTTTGTTGAAGAAAACCTAGGAGCTTTACTTTTTGTTCAGCTGATATTTCTTATGCCACATAGTTATATTCAGTTCAGTAGCTCCTCCCTAAAGTCTGTTATAACCTTGGTACAGAGCTATTATCCTTCTGATGAGTCCCAAAGGTTATAGCAATTAGACCATAGTGTGTCTTTGCAACTAAAATTCAAAAGGTCTACTTTAATCATTATACCCTACCATACATCAACAGCCCCATTAAAATGATTTTTTTTTCTTCCTACTGACTGTACTTTGGCTACAGTTGCAGTGAGTTGTGAATCAGATAAAATTACCAACTTATCTAATTATTTTCTTCCATAAAAACACCCAATTTAGTTAGTGGAAAAATAAAGAAGAACACACATTTTTTTAAGACACAAGTTTGACCTTTGCCAGTATATGAGTAAATTTATGATTTCACTGAAGCAACATGCCCAGGATTGGTGCAGAGAAAAACAACAGCAAGTAAGACCTGTAGGACGTTAGGTTGTGTCCCTCAGGCAGCTGGAGTGATCCGCTCTTTTCAATGGCCACAATGGGCTTTGTTCTCTGTCACTCTGTTCCTACTTTGACTGTTATTTTGTCTTTTCTCCACGTAGAAATATATTTTATGGCTGTACAGTGCAGGCAGATAAAATGTGCTCCCAAATTTGGAGAGATGCTGCTGATGCATTTGTGAGGACTTCTAACATTGTTCAAATAACTGCCAAGTGGGTGGCCACTGATGATTAATTCTGGTTGAGTTCAGTTTTACAACATCAAATAATAGGTAATTGTTCTCATTGTAACCTCTTAAGGAGAATTGCTTCCAGAAAAACTGCAAGTAAAACAAGTAGAAGCAAGAGCAGGTGGATAGAGATAGATCCCCTGGCATGCATGTAGTATTCCTACCTGGAATGAATCATATTCCAAGAAAATTCAGCATCAGAATGAAATGAATTGCTATTACTCGCCCTCTGAACTTTGAACATTTATTTACAATGTCAAAATGATTAACCTAAGGTACAAAATTATTTTGCTGATTTGCATAACATTCAACTGATTTTTTTTTAAAAAAGATCCTTAATTTGATAGCTTTCAATCACTATATTATAAGCAGAAGGAGCAAAGATGCCATACAAGTCTTTGTTCACCATGTGTCCTCAAAGTCTGCAGAAGATCTAACCACTATAAGTATTTGTTAAATGAATGAATCAAGCAACCACTTAAGAGACGTTAATGATTAAAACAAAAAGAAATATAAATACTCAATAGATAAATATACTCAAATACATGTTTACATATCCTGATATAAAATTCTTGTATATTTTGCAAATACATACATATTACAAATATAGGCTTGTGTAACATAGAGTCTTGCAAGGTCATATTTAAATTGTTTATTTTGTTAAACTATAATTGTTACACAGTGGGTTTTACCATTTGATGATATTTTAGGAATATCATAATAAAAGTATTTCAGAGTTCATATAATTCTGATATATTATCTGACATGATTATTTAAATACAGCTTATTGTTCCATTTTAACCACTACTACCTTTTGTACTTTGAGAGAACTAAGAAATTTGCATAGCTTCATTTAGTTGTAGTAGATTTATTGCATGGTGAAGGTAGGTGTATTACACAGCTGCATGGGCCCGGTGACTCTCGCCTCTTTCATACGGGTTGTGTCATTCCAAATCTATGTTATGAGAAATGCAAGCTCATAAGAAAGAAAGGACATTTAGAAAAGACAATAGGAAGAACCATTTGAATACTCCAGATCTGTACATGATTATAATGGACAAGGTTAAAGCAACTATGTTAACGATGCTATTACAGCGAAGAAAACCAGATGAACTGTAATGGAAATCATCCTTATGTGCATGATTAATGTAAGGAATTATTTTGAAGAATAGCTGAGGACATTTTATTCAATAAACTTAGAGTTGCAGTATAGAGAGTGAATAAGTGGCCTATGTATTTAAAATGGTAGAAAAGGCAAGGTTTTGAGCATAGCATATTACACATTGTGTTTCTAATATTAATAATATTCTATTGTATTTTCCCACTGAATATCTTGGCCTCACAATTCTGGCCTTCTGGGCCTTAATTGAGAAACTTCCTACCTAACTACCTCATTTAAATGCATTTAAATTTGTTGTACTTTACTGTACTCAGCTGCCCTTCTATTTGTTCATCATCCATTTTTCTCTCTCTCTCCACGTAAACATTTCTCTCTCATTTAAATCTATCAATCAGCATATTATCTCTCTCTCATCTCTCCCTAGGACAATGGTCTCTTGATTTACATCCCATTTATGTTTTATTTGATTATAGGGGAAGAAGAGATTCGTTAAAACATCCCTGGCAATTGTCTGGAAACTAGAAAATTTACAAACATTTCTAAATGTTGTTCTCACAGAGGATTTCATGGTGCAATTGTATTTAATTACTTTTCCTCAGTTTGGCTGTCAGCTCTCAAATTAGTACACATAAATAAGAATATGTGGAAATGGGTCTTGTGGAAATGGTAAATTCTTTATTTATTTTCATTAGTTCAGCATGTTCTTACACATTGGAAGGAATCATTGCTTAGCATTCACGTACGTACACATACTGACGAAGTAACTTGAACTGATGCTTATCCAGCTTCCCCCACCTTTCATCCACTCCCTGCTCCCTTGTCACCAATATAATGCCCCCTGTTGCATATAGGAATGTCCATGCACATGTAGATGAATTTTTAAATTTTCAAGATTTAAATGCCTGCATGAGTATTGTTTGGTCTCTGGGGAGTCAAATATAGGAAATGGTAAATCAGAGGTCCCCAGTTGCCCATTTTGACATATTATTTTCCTATATTTCTTTTTTAAGAGAGAGGTACAGTGTGGGAGAGAGAAAGATAGAATAAATGATATTCAGTTCTTCATGTGCCTTTCGTTGCTTCGGCACTTTGTTGTGTACGTGGTGCTAGGGTTTGAACCTGTGTCCTCATGCATGCCAGGCAACCACTGTAACCGCCAAGCCACTGCTCTAGCCCTGGGGTGGGTTTAATAACTTGTAGCAGACTCCAGATTTCCCTGAGGACTCTTTGGAAAATGAGATTCAAGTAAAAGATAACTTGCTTAAGGCACCAGAGAGTTGAGGGAGCAATAAAGAGTAGAGTGGCTAAAACCCTGCAGGAGACAGGATGTCACTGGAGTTTGCTGATGACCTCTGGCTGTTCAGATCCCTGGAGTGTTCACTATTATTGAGCTCAGACAGAGAAGTCAGGTTGGCTTGGGCAGAGGAGCACTTCAGGGAAAAGAAGCACCAGAAGAAATCTCGGTGGTCTCTGAAGGCTGTAATAAAAAAAAAGTAAGAAATTGTCTTACATTATGTGTAAAAATTAATGCAAAAATACACATCTGATTGGGAAAACTAAAACAAAAAAGTTTTGGATACAAAAATATATGACATCTTATGGTAGGAAATGATTTTTTCAATAGGATACAGAATGACGCTGCAAAAGTAGACATGCAGCAGTACATCTTATTAAAATAAGAATTTCTATGAATTAGAAGTCATGACTAATAGAATGGGAAAGAAGCCACTAATGAAAATATAACTGCAATGTATCTTCATACTTGAATCTGGAATATGTGAACAATTCCTAAAAACAATAAGAAAAAGGTTGAGACCAGTTTTACAAACACCACTTATGGAAGAATGCTGTCCACCCATTTGATGATGATCAAAACAGATACTCAGCACCCTTAACCAGCCAGGATGTGTAAATTAAAGCCACCTATTTGCTCCCCATCCACTAGAAGCCTGAAGAAACCGGACACAGCAAGCATCCAGAGCTCTGAGCAGGTGGAACTGTGGCACAGTCCTTTAGGGGTGCACGTAGGTTTAGGTGCTGCAGACTCTCACTGGGTGGCAACTGTTATCATGATAATAGCGTGCATGCTCCATTCCCCAGCAACTTAACTTCCATGAACGTCCCCAGTGCACACAGATCATCTGATTTTCACTAGAATGTCTCAGCAGCATTACTGTAAGACCAAGCACTGCGAAGCCTAAATATACATTAGCTGTAGAAGGAGTAAGTTATCCTCTAGAATTCTGCATAATAACACAGCCTGGAAGATGAAGGACGGTGGATCTAAGAGGGGCCTTAGTCTTCAGGTCCATTTCTATTAGAGTTAAAAACAGACAGACCTCCTCTGTGGTGGTTGCAGTTGAGATGATGGCCACCTTTGTTCAGAAATGCCTGGAAAGGGCAGAGAAGGAAACAGTGTGTTCATGTTAGCATGACCTCGACCTGAGAGTCAAGGTCAGTTTGGGTATAATATGATTCCTTTGTGATAATTCAATCTACAAATTGCAATTTGTGCTCTTTCCTTTATATATGTGGATTTAAAATGAACAATTGTGTGTCTATAAAAATTTGAATTAAACCACAAAGAAAAAGACCAAATAAAAGCAATAAGGGGGTCCTGTTGAGTACACAGAAAAAAAAATGGACTTGCACATCAGACACAGCTAGGTATTATTGTACTGATCTGGAGCACACCAGCTAGGGTTAAAAACTATACTAATAAGTACTATTTACTTCACGACTAGGTGTGGTGACATCACTACACAGTTGGAAGAAAAATAATTAGGCTACTGGAGGCTGAATTCTTGAGAAACACAGAGGGAAATAAGAGCTTTAGTACCATAGCAGCTCAATTACAATAGCTAAATTATGGAAACAACACAGAAGTCCCTCTCTGGATGAATGGATCCCAAAACTGTGATACATATATGCCATGGAGTTCTACTCAGCAATTAGAAACAATGATATTACAGCCTTTGAAGGTAAATGGATGGCTATGGAAGAAATTATGCTGAGTGAAATCAGCCTAACCCAGAGAACCAAGGGGTCGAATGTCTTCACTCATCTGTGGAGGCTGGAACTAGACCCTGGCCATTGAGAAAGGAGGGCTATTATCATGTTTTAAATCCAGATAAAGTGTAATGTCATACAACCTAAGTCATTTGTAGAGATGTATTGGGAAGGGGTGGGGGAGGGATAAGGGTTGTAATTGGGGGTGGCTCTTGGGGATAAATCTAATTTTCAGAATTTATATATATATACATTATTTTATTTCATTAGAAGCTTGTTTGATTGTTCAACAAATAAAGTTTTGAATAAAATAGTAATGGATAAAATTATGAACATTTTTGAAAATCGTAAATGAATTTAAAAAATAATCTCTCAGTTCCATTTCCTTTTGATGTACTGTTAATTATTTCTTCCCTTACTGTGTGATGTACAGTATTATTAAATTTCTTAACTAGTATGAAACACATTTACAGAGAATTTCATGTATATTCTAGTGAGATTGTTTTAAAAGTAAATATCAACATAATAAATGGAATATAGTATTAGTGCATTAAAGTAGAGCAATTAAATATATTAATTAAGAAGTTGATTACATATTTCTTGATGTCTAAAATGAATTATCATTGCTGTACTTTAATTGCATGGATACATAATGGAGTTTAAACAAGGGTGACCTAATAGTACTTAATTCAATAGCAATA
>PVKS010007372.1:0-73308 GCA_004027875.1 Aplodontia rufa
AAGGGATTAGCAGGGAGTAGGTTATTGTATTAGGACTAAGGAAAACATAGAAATGGGATGCGGGTAGGGTAAAGGCTTTGGGTGAGGATGAGAGAAAAATGCTTATATTTAGGGAGGAGGAAGAGGTTAGTATGGGGTGTGGTTATCTTCACTCACCAGAAGCTGAGACTATTTTGCTATCATGAAATGTTTTCCTGATTCGAACCTAATGTTATAGGGATAGCAGTAGGGTTCAAGAAGATGTAGAGAAAGTAGGAGCCAATCACCAATACATACACATGGATAAATATTTACATCCACCAACACCAAATTCAGTATTAATCGTAAAACAAGAAAGGAAAAAAAAACCCACAGTAATGTTAAAAATTTAAAAATATTATATTCCAGCTGGATCCTGTTTTTTAAAAAAAGAAAAAAAGAACCAAGAGGTAAACAAAAAACAAAACTAGTTGGTAAAGTTCTGAGTTTTTCTGCCCCCTCGGTCAACGAGTATGTACCATGGGCAGATGTGTTCAAATCTGACATCTATCTGGGGATTCTTCACAGTTGAGCTTGTCGGGGGAGAAGCAGATTGGTGAAGTCTGGTGACCTGGTTTTTCTTAGAGGATCTCCTCAAAATTTTCTGTTGCAAAGGGGTATTCAGCTCTCCCTGGGCTGTAATCCTGAGATGATTGCTTTCTGCCTGTCCACACTCTAGAATTTCTGGGGCCTGGGGCTCAGAAGCTGTAGACAATCTAGTTGATTCTAGTGTAGATGTGTGGGTCTCTGACTGATCCAAGGAGAGAGCCAGCCTGAAACTCGCTTCCTCAGGATCACTGGCGACCCACTCTGTGTGTCTTGTGATCTTCAGAAGTCCCAGGAGCTGCTCTGTGGGGTTGACTGAAACCTGCGAAAGAAAGCTGGTCCAGATTGAGCCAGTGCTTATGTGGTTCTCAGTTGCAAGCACTAGGGGCGCCCACCTGGAGAGGTCAAGGCCTGTGTAGCCTTGGCTATGCATGGGGCTCAGATGCTAAGGGGAAGCCCACGCTGCCCCATGTATTCAAAGCTTCCTGAGGCTGATATCAGAGGCTGAAGCAGAGGATCCCCTTTAGAACTCTGTGCCCTGCTGAGGCAAGCTCTGTTCACAGCTCCTCCTATTTGGGCGTGTAGAGGGAGGGGCAGAAGGTCGCCAACGGAGAGGTTTGCGAGCTGGAGAGGGGATTCACAGTTCCAAAGAGCCCTCAGGGCAGATGTCCAGTTGGGGGGATGGGCGTAACGTCTCTTTCTGATCGTGGGGACTGAGGCCTCGGCTCTCACACGCTGGTGCGAGCACTTATGTTAAAGGACTTTAAAATCAGCTCTTGTAAACCCTGAGCACGGGTGGAGAATTATTGTCTGCTGTGATTGAGTTTAAGATCTTGTGCTGAATCCTCTCCTTCCCTGGTTCCACAGGCAGCGACCGGAGGTGGAGAGGGAACTCCCAGCACCACACAGTCCCTTTGGGAAAGGGTCCAGTCTCGGGGTGATAGATTCTGGTTTTCTGACAGTGGTGGCTGAGGCGCCAAGACTGATCTTTTGCTGAGCAACCCGCCCCGCCCTCAGGGAAATTTCACAATGGTGGGCTGGATGCTGGGGCTCTCGCAAATGGCTGTAAGTTCGCTAATGTGAGCAATTAATTCCCAGCGGTTTATGCAAGATCATGTAAATTACGAGCAGTCAGCTGAGGGAGTTCGTGGTTAGGAAACTCACTCCCTCGCTCCGTTTCCACCCTCCGGAGCAGCTCCCCCTCCCCCCAGGTGCGGGGCAGAGTGCCGAGGGCTCCACTAAGATCTCCTTTATATTCGTTAATGGACCGCATTATTCCTTTGGAGTTAAAGAGTTAGCGGGGGATAATGTCCCCCCACACTGGGAGCTCTGTCCTACCGTGGGAATCCGGGTGCTGTCCTGCAGCGTGAGGCGATTCTCAGGAGCCTCTCGGCGTCACTGTTGGTGGGGTGCAAGCCATCTTCAAAACTACCATGTTAACCCATTTCAGGGCCTTCAAGTACTACCATCAACACTCTCCTCCCCAGAACTTTTCAATCAGCCAGAGGGATTTTTTAAAGCAAATTTTTATTTAGTTTTTCATATGGCTTTCTTTGCTCCAAGGCTTGGTTGTGTAGGTTTGAACTCGCGTACTTGTGCATGCTGGGCAAGCACCATAACCTCTGAGCCTCCACTCCAGCCCTAGCCAGAGGGATTTTTAAAACATCAATTATTACCTTGTGTCACTCCACTGCTTAAATAGGTCCCCACTACCAAAGTGGGCATCTTTAGCAAGCCCTGTGTTTGATTCCATTCCCCCTTCTGCTTCTCTCCCCCTTAGTCATGGCACACAGGTACATAGGTGTCCTTTCTTATCCTTGAACTAACCCAGCATGCACCCACTTCAGTGCCTTTGTAGTTCTTTCCTCTGCTAGAAAGCTCTTCCCCTCAGAGCCCTCAAGGACTACTCATTCTAGCCAAACACCACTTTCAGAGATGCCATCCTGCACCACCCACTCAGAGTAGCCCAGCCCTGTATCCACTTTGTGAATAATCTGCTAGATGTCTGCAGGTTTACTTGACTGACTGCCCACTGAAAGCTTAGGTTCAATTAGGGCAGGGATCTGATCTCTTTGCTCCCTGCTGAGTCCTCACTCCTCTAGGACATTCCTTTTTTTGGGAGGGAGTGGATACAGGGGATTGAACCCAGGGGCCACATCTCCAGACCTTTTCATTTCTTGTTTTGAGTCAGGATCTCACTAAGTTGCTTAGAGCCCTGCTAAATTGCTGAGGCTGGCTTTGAACTTGTGATCCTCCTTCCTCAGCCTTCCAGTTGCTGGGATTACAGTTCTGTGCCCAGCCATTGCCCAGTACATTCTAAATGCTCTATAAATATTTTGAAAAAAAAAAAATGAGATTGGTAAAGTGACTGGCCTAGAAGTTGCTCTTCAGGAGCCAGCCCTCCCCTTGGGATCCTGCAGAGCAAAGCATTCTTGACCCTACACACACACCCACACACACACACTCCACTCCACTTGCTCAGCCCACACCAGGGCTGGCAAGTGAGTCTTCACTACCAATCAGGAGCCAGGGGTGACAGCTGACCCTGATGGATGAAATTTGGAGGAACCTGGGCTCTTGAGCCAGGAGGAAAAAGTGGCTCTCTCCAAATGGATTCAGAGCCCTTGTTTGGAATCAGAATTCACCTTGCTCTGTGGGGCTGGAGAGGGCAGAGCCAGTGATGGGCTCACAGTATTGGGGGGATGAAGTGAGCTACCGTGGAATGATCACCTTAGATCAGCATTTGTCACACAGGGTCTATGGCATGGTCTAGGTGCTTGGAGTTCTCTTACAAGCATACTCTGGCTAACCTGGAGGAGTTGTTGAGCTTATATTTACTCTTCTGGCTCCAGATTGCCTTTCATTGTAACAGACTAAAGAGGAAAGGAGGAGGGGAGCTTAATCTTGAAGCATGACAGGTAGAGGTCTTTTGATCTCCAGGTTCCCAATAGTCAGAAAGGCTATGAACGGATCTCAGTAGAGGAAAAATACAGTTCGGCATCCCTAACCCAAAAATTCAAAATGCTGCAGTATCCCCAACTGTTTGCATGCTGAGAGAATGCCCCAAATGGAAAAAATTCCACACCTGACCTCATATGATGGGTCACAGTCAAAATGCAGGTGAAGAAATACTGTATAAAATTATCTTCAGTGTGTATGTATTGAGTATCTGTGAAACATAAGTGAATTCTATGTTTAGACTTGGGTTTAACCAGTGTATAAATGTATATACAAATATTCCAAAATAAAACAATAAAATAAAAATTCCAATTACTGCTGGTCCCTAAGCATTTTAAATAAGGTTGCTCAACCTACAGTAGGAAAAGCATAGGTAAGTGAACCTTGGAAGAAACTGTGAGGCCTTTGTGCCATATTAGGTGATTTTGTTTCAGCAAACGGACATCATCTTTCACATTAAATTTGCACTGCTAATTTCATCTTACTGGTTTTGTCTGTTGTTTAAATTTGCAAATGTGTTCATTTTACAATAGGCTTTGTAGTTGTCTGAGAATTATAACCAGAGAGTGTGTGGGTCCCTACTTTTATTATTATAATATTTGTCATGTTAAAGTAAAGCTAAGTCAGCACGGCTCAGAGAAACCCTGGGTCATAAGACCTTTCAGGTGGCTTCTAGCCCTGAGTCTGATTGTGCACAGCTTGCGCAACAGGCTGTTACTGAAGTATTGCTCAGGATTCAGAAACCTTTTGTGGATTTAACTTATGTTACAATACAATGTAGATTATCTTCGTAGGGCTCCATGGCCCCCTTATTTGGAATGTGGGCCCAATTCTGTTACCAGGAGAAGAGAGAGATCACGAACTGACCTTTGGTCTACACTAACAATGTCAGATGTGTTCTTGTGAACCTCCAGTCGGGCCTCCTTTTCCTACCAGTTACTACTCTTATCATTTGAAAGGGAATTTTGAAAATCTGAACACCAGCAGGATTCAGGTTCTATTGAAAAAAAAAAAACAAACAAAACTATACTTTGGGATTTAGAGGGAAAGAGAGCAACTAAAAACATGTCCTGTAAGGACTTTACACAGTTCTACCCCCATGATTGCCTCATTTTCCTTTTGCAGGTATTTTTCTCACTTCTATGTCATCTCTGTGCTCTGGAATGGCTTCCTGCTTTGGTTCCTTACTCAATCTCTATTCCTGGGAGTGCCTTTTCCATACTGGCTTCACCATTTGCTGAGAATTCTTGGTGCTGCACAGTTTCGAGGTAAAGTCTGCCAGCTCATTACAACACTGCATCCTGTCCCTGCCCTCCGTCTGCAGGGTGCTGCATTTCCTGCCTTTCTTGACCGCCCCCCCCCCCCCCACACACACACAGGGCCTGGGAAGCCAAGGAGAGCAAAAGTGTTTTGCATGGTTTTGCATGGAATGGCCCAAGGAAGGTCTGCAAGTCCTCCCTGAGATCATAGCAGAGCTCAGAATTAGCGCTCTGACTCCTCTGTCCCCCAAGCACTGCTGTGTACGAGGCAGGCCCTTCTCCCTCTGAGATTTTTAGTACTGTGGATTAATTTATGAAAAAGTCTTGACACAGAAAGGAGAAGCTATGAGCATCCCTCAGGTTTGCCTTGTAGCATTTATCGTTGATAAATAATATCAGTTCCAGGCAAAATCACATCTCAGAATTCACAGAAACTTGAAAGAACATTGCTTTTTGGTAAACATGTGAAAGGTGTGCTGTGCTGTCAGGCTTTAATCATGTAACAAAATCGCCTGTAAATGGATGTTGGTCAGACAATTACAAACCAGCCTTTAATGTGCTATACTCAGCAGCAGATAAGGATATTATTAATTTTTTTGCAGATCATATTTTTTTAATTCGTTAAATATTGAGTTATAATTAGGAGGGAATCACTGTCAAATTATCAAGAAACAAATGTATATTCACAGAGCAAGTCAGGGCTGATGACATTCCATGTTTTGTTTTTTTTTTAAAGAGGAGACAGAGGGAGAGAGAAAGAGAGAATCGACTTTATTCGTTTCTTCATGTGGCCTTCATTGCTCAGATACTTTGTCGTGTACATGTTGCTTGGGTTCGAACCCATGTCCCTGCCCCTGTGAGGCAAGCGCCCAAACCGCTGAGCTCCAGCCTGAGAAGTTTTTAAAATAAGGAACTGGAGCTGTGTGCCGTGGCTCATGACTGTTGTCCGAGCTTACTCAGGAGGCTAATGCAGGAGGATCACTTAAACTGAGGGATTCGAGACCACCCTGCACAGCAGAGTGAAACCCCCATCTCAAATAAATAAACAGGAATTGATGGTGAAATCTGTGAAGTGGCCTCAATTCAGGTCAGACAGAGGATGAGGGGCAGAATTCAAAACAAATTCTTCTCTGTCGTGGCTTCTATCCTTTGTTCCAGCAGCCAAACCACTGGCCCCCTAGGAGCAATCTTTCTGTATAACCCCAGGGATTTGTTGCAGAAGATGACAGAAGAGAAAACTCACGCACATCCTCTGGGAGAGGCAGCTCCTCAGCAAATTCTACTTTAATCTGAAACTTCATCCTTTGTTTACTGTGGGATTGGCTAGTGTTTTGGTATTTGGAGGGTTAGTTTTGAAGAGTTTTTAGTTAGGTGTTTGATTTAATCTGTTCCTAAAGAGTTAAAAACTAAGTTTAAATTTATTTAAAACACAAAAAGAGCAAAGTTAATCTATGCTGATAAAAGGACAGGGGTGTGTCCCTGGGATGGTGGAAGGACCAGGTAGTACCTGGAAGGAAGCACTAGGGGGTGCTAGCTGTGTTCTCTTTCTAGATCTTGGTGCGGTTATTATGGCCAGGATAGGTTGGTTTAGTTTGTAAAAATTCACTAAGCTGTACTTTATGGTGTGTGTTTGTATGTATGTGTGCACACGCACACATGTGTTACTTGTGTAAAAAAAAGAAATTACTATGTTATTTTTAAAAACAGCTTTTCTTCAGACTTTGGGGTCAGAGGAATGAAAGGCAGGCAGGAAGGTAGATCTCAGGGCTCACTGTTCCCTAAAAGCATAATTCCATTTTTTATTATCATCATCATCATCACCACCAGGGATTGAATCCAGGGGCATCTAAACACTGAGCCACATCCCCAGCCCTTTTTATTTTTTATTTTGAGACCGTAAGTTGCTTAGGGCCTCACCAAGTTGCTGAGGCTGGCTTTGAACTTGCGATCCTTCTAACTCAGCCTCCTGAGCCTTTGGAATTACAGGCATGTGCCACCACACCCAGCTTTGTTGGTTTATTTATTTATTTAGCAGTGCTGAGGATCAAACCTAGGTCCTTGTACATGCTAAGCAAACACTCTACTACTGAACTACATCCCCAGCCAGCCCTTCTTTTTGTTCATATGGAAAGAAATGTGTGATTCTTTCTATTCCTGTCTCCATCTCTGCCTCCGTGGGTACCTGTGACTCTGGGATCCCACCAGGCAGGATTGTTCAGGACCATCTGAGAACGCTTCCCATGTGGCTACTAGTACCAGGAACCAGAGACCCACAGGCCCCTTCACAGAGATGTCTGTGTGGCCTGGAAGGCTACCACAGGGTGCACAATCAAGAGGTGGGAGGTCAGCCTAGCTGTATCGCTAAGTTACTGTGTAACCTTGGGCCGAACTCCTTGACTGCCTTTTTGGCCTAGGTCCTCACCGCTAAAAAGAGGAAGGTGTTAGGTTGAATGATCTCTAGGGCCTAGCTCCAGTCTGTTTGGATACTTTGTTTTACAGTAGGGGAAGCCAAAACTTTGGTTCAGCCTCATAGGAGAGCTGCTTACCATGTCGCCTTCTGGGTTGTAGGGGGTGAGCTGGCACTGTCTGCCTTCTTAGTGCTCTTGTTCCTGTGGCTGCACAGCCTGCGAAGACTCTTCGAGTGCTTCTACGTCAGTGTCTTCTCCAATGCCGTGATTCACGTCGTGCAGTATTGTTTTGGACTCGTCTACTACGTCCTCGTGGGCCTGACTGTGCTGAGCCAGGTGCCGATGGATGGCAGGAATGGTGAGTGAGGCGAGGGCCCCACAGAGCGCGCTGAGGTGTGCGGAGGTAGAAGACGGCCCGACGACCCACATGGCATGTTGGGAATTTAGACCCTGATGGGAGAGTTAGAAGTAAGCGTGTGCACAGACACGTCATTGGCATCAACCATAACTGCCAAAACCTGAAAGACACCAATAAAAGCAGCCAGGCCTTCAGTGGAGACAGTAACGTGTTCACCAGGCTCAGTTGAAGAATGATGAAATGGGGCGTGGGCTTCGCTGAAGGGACTGAAGTTAGTGAAACCATGTGGGCTTGGTCTGTGGAGAGGCAGGGAGTGTGGCCAAGTGCTGAACAGGAAGCAGGAAGCACCCAGAGGCAGGAGAAAGGGCAGCAAACCAAGTGGTCTCAAGGGTCCTCCTTATCCTGGGGTGCAGGGCAGGGGGTGGGGTGCCCAGAGAAATACTAGAAAGCCAGAGAGAAGTTCCCTGGTGGACAGGGAAGCAGTTGAAGAGGCAGTGGGGACTGTTTGGTTCCCCTTCTGAGAAAGCTTTTCGTCCTGTGGGGCAGCCTGAGGGAAGAGGACAACAGTGCAGTGGTAAAGGAAGGCTGCCTTGAGCTTCTGAGCTCTCTAGCCAGGAAAAGGCTATGAGAAAGAAATGTGGAGCTTTGTTTTAGCTAGGGGATGGGGGGAGGGGTTACCTAACATACGGGACTGGCATTTTTGTAAAAATAACACATGTATTGTGAAGGGATCAAGTCACTTTGTGTGGCTGGAGTGACTGTGTGCTGAGGTTAGCTGGACTTGCAGCCTCATCCTCCAGCCCAGACGCTGCAGATCTAAGTCCCAGGCTCCAGACTCATGAGAGCTGCCCTGTCCATCCTTGTAAATTGAGACCAAGGTCTAGATATTTCCAATGCCTAGTGAGCAAAACTCCTCAGGTCTGATTTCCGCGTCAGAGTCATGACCCTCAGGTCCTCTGTTGCTGCAGCCCACCTCTGTAGCTGGAGGAGTGATTCTAAAGCAGGGCTTACTGACTTATCTTCCTCAATTCCTGAATTTTCATGGACTCCAGTCACTCAGTCAGCATCTCTCTGTCCATTTAATTCCTCTGAACTTAACTGAGTCAGTTTTTCCTCCCCGATGTTCAGCTGTGGCTTTCACAGCTGAATGTGGTATGAGCTGCCATTCCTGGTTTTGCATCCAAAGAACTTTCGAGAGCTCTCTGGTAACCTGTTAGTTTCCTGTCTGTCAGCTTCTACTGGCCTTACATGGCTCTTCTGGAGTTTTCTCTGTGGCTAGAGCCCAGTGTCTGCCTTCTATCACATAGAGTCAAGGCACCCACAGAAGTAGCTTTCTGAACATTCCTTCCTGAAGCTGTTTTCTGTTTTACCTACTTGTCCTTCACCAGGTCATCTGGGGCCATTTGGGACAGTATAGGGAGAGTTGTTTTCAGTAATTCATGGAGAGAACACGCTGAGGCCTTTGACAGGGTCTACTAGAAAGAGCATGGGTGTGGGAGTTTGCCGGGCCTTCATCTGTCCCACTGAACCTCTCCGAGCTCCTGTCCATAATTAGGGGCACAGACTGTTTTCACAGGGTCCTTGTTGAAGTGAAAAGAAGATATGTAAGCCAGGACGGATGTCACCCCGAGAGAACTGGGGTCTTTTCTGACTTACTCCTATTTTATCCTTTGTGCCTCCTGCAGTGCTAGTTTTCAAGGACTCTCAATAAATAATTAATAAACACACAAACAGTTAAACACTACACAAATTACATCTTCAGCAGATAGGAGCCTTCCACCTGCCTCACTTTTCCTGCATGGTAAAGTCCAGCCTTACTCTTACAAATCTTTGTCTCTGCACTTAGAGATTTGAATTCCTGCACACTCGTGTAACTTTTAATTCTGTAGTGACTGACTTGTTCTGGAAGCCTGCAGATTTCAACTGCATTTTTCATATTTTGTTTATTTTTAGCTTATAAAAATATAACCTTTAGTAAATAGCTAAGCCTAGCAAACACCTACAAGGCTATAGTAGAGCATTGATATAGAACAAGGGTTTTTCGTTTTGCTTTGTTTAAAGAGAGAGGGACAGTGAGAGAGAGAAAGAGAATCAGTTTTACTTATTTTTCATGTGGCTTTCATTCCTCTGACACTTCGTTGTGTGTGTGGTGCTGGGGTTTGAACTCGGATCCTCGCACATGCCAAGCAAATGCCATAACTGCCGAGCCATCACTCCAGCCTCTGGAATAAGTTTTTAACAGAAATTGGCACAGGCAAACTTTGGTGGATTCTCATCAGTTGGGAGCTAGCCTCAACTGACTCCCATGTGTGGGTGCCATATGGAGTAGCATGATTCTTGGTTCTCTTACTTGAATCAATGTTTTAGGGTTTCCTTTTTGGCTCCAGAGCCCAGGCTATTTTTTTTTTTTAACTTAGTTTTTCATGTGGCTTTCATTGCTCCAACACTTTGCTGTGTACTTGGTGCTGGGGTTCAAACCTGCATCCTCGTGCATGCCAGGCAGGTGCTGAAACCACTGAGGCACCGCTCCAGCCCTGAGCCCAGGCCTTTGTCCATCATCAGTGGACAACTTTCATTTCTTCAATCCAGACTGATTGGGCCAGCTCCACCCTGTTGGTTAGAGAGATGTCTTCCTTTGCTTTTCTGATGCTCGTGGCTTGCTCTTGGTGTCCTTCACTGGTGTCCTTCCTTCCTTCCTGATATCTGAGAGAAAGAAGAAGATGAAGTTTTGAGTGTTTTCACTCTTGAAGCGACCTCTTGGACTGCGTTCTTTCTGACTCAGGCCATTTTGCTCTTCACCTTGCTGTTTTAGTTCTCTCCCCTTGGCGAGGAGTCCACGCTCAGTCTTTCCCCACAGTGATCTTCTTCACTAGCCAGAGCCAGTCAACTCAGTATTCTGCATTCAGGATGTCCCTGGCAGTGTAGCTCGGGACAGCAGCTCGGGAGATTTCTGTACCAAGTGTTTTCCTGAAAACAAAATGTAAGCAAGAGGGTTTAAAACTGGTCTCAGCAATAGAAAGAAAAAGCAGTCTCCCCTGCCTAGATCACTCCGGAGGAGATGGAGTTGAGCTGTGTGCCCGAAGCATTTGAAGCAGGACAACTTCCCCACGGATGGCCACTGAAGCTGCCCACAGCTGAGCCTCTCCCCCGTGCACAGGAAGTCAGACCAGGATAACGTGATTGTTGAATTTCCTGAGTCTCTGCAACTTGGCAGGGGTGGCTAACAGGATGATTCTTTTTTCTGTAGTCTATGTGATAGGGAA
The DNA here is from genome assembly GCA_004027875.1 of Aplodontia rufa. Classification (NCBI taxonomy): domain Eukaryota; kingdom Metazoa; phylum Chordata; class Mammalia; order Rodentia; family Aplodontiidae; genus Aplodontia; species Aplodontia rufa. The sequence goes on from PVKS010007372.1 coordinate 10,811, forward strand.
GAATCTGTTGATGCAAGCGCGGTGGTTCCATATCCTCGGAATGCTCATGTTCTTCTGGTCATCTGCCCATCAGCATAAGTGCCACGTCATTCTAGGCAACCTCAGGAAAAATAAAGCAGGTGAGATCTCTTAGAGCCTCTGCGTGTGGATTTTAACCCTCGGAAGTCAGCTCCCCTGTGTTCCTTCATGCTTTTCGTTCCTGCCCTAGTGAGCTGACTAGTCAGTGTCTGGTTCCCGGTCTTGACAAGACACCTTCTGAGACGTCTGTAAAACAAGGCTCTTATCCTGCATGTGTCTCCATCTCCATGAGTCCTGACAGTCTCATTCTAAGCTCTGCCCACACTGGGGGGCTGCAGTGCACAGATGCACCTCATATTACCATGCCAGTGAGCATCATCCCAGCCAAAGCAAAACAACCTGACCTGCGAGTTAGCCTGTATCACCAGTACAGTCTTCATCAGGCCTTGAGATGCTAAAAATGGAGACGTGTTTTTTAATATTTATCCAGTGCTTCCTTTTGTGAGGCTCTATTCTAAGTGCTTTACATACATGATACCCACATGAAATGAGTACAGTCTAACCCTCATACAGATGAGGAAGCGGCCGCACAGTGAGATTAAGCAACTCATCTGAAGTTACACAGGTAGTTACTGAGAGCCTGAATTTGAGCAGACGTGGTCTCACTCCAGAGTCTGAGCTTTTAAAGGCTCCCGAGGAGATTTGTGGACGAACCTTTTCCTTTGTGCTTATGAGCATTGAGAATTCAGCTAAGAGTGTCTGTGAATGATTGGGGAGTAAACTGGTGACACTTACTTTTTGTAACTTCAGGTGCTTTTCGATTTCAGGTGTGGTCATTCACTGCAACCACAGGATCCCTTTTGGAGACTGGTTTGAATATGTTTCTTCCCCTAACTACTTTGCAGAGCTGATGATCTACATTTCCATGGCTGTCACCTTTGGGTTCCACAATTTAACTTGGTGGCTAGTGGTGACCTACGTCTTCTTCAGCCAGGCCCTGTCTGCTTTCCTCAGCCACAGATTCTACAAAAGCAAATTTGTCTCCTACCCAAAGCATAGGAAAGCTTTCCTGCCATTTTTGTTTTGAGATAACCTTAGTCATGAAGAAGGCACATTAAGTGACAAGTTCAATTCCTAGAGATGTGAAGTCGGAGACCCAAGTGCAGTTTCTGCAGAACCCTTTGAAATTCTTTGTTCTACTTTTACATCACAAATTCTTCACCAAATGAGCAAAGCAATATCCTGGAACGGATGAATCTTCAGAGTGTCTTCCAAGAAGAAATGCTTCTGGCAGACTTGGCGTTACCGTGTCTGCTTTCTGCCATGCTTTATAAAGCCAACCAGCTGACTTTAGAAAAAAGTAGACAAGATTTTTTCCAGCTGCTTCGTAAGCACACTGACCAAGTCCAGACAGCTTCACACACACACCAAGAAGAAACAAGGTCATCTGCAGCTGGGAATTCTGTTAGGGAACAATGACCTGGGCTAGATAGTAGGTGTTCAATAAATATTTGTAAAATTTCAATTAAAGTGGAATAGCCTTTGAAAATAACATTAATATATAATTTGACACCAACAGTTTCAGAGAAAGATGAGTTCACTGGAGTTAATTTATACTGTCACATGTTACCCCAAAAGATCTCCACTTATGTAACCATCAGCAGCCATTTCCACTCCTTTCCCCTTCACGTCACCCTAATAGAAAGTTTTAAAACTTCTTTTATTTAATTCTCCTTTGACACTCCTTTCAAGGGAGTCCTTCAAAAGCGAAAGCATTGGAAAAACAATATTTTTATATTTATGCATCAAAAGCCTCCTTTGAACTGACATGCTCCGGGTCGGGTAGTACCGAGGCTTCCCTCAGCAGCAGGTAATCAAATCCGATTAATGTCATCCGAGCGAATTTCAACTATAATAGAATGAATTTGATGACATCTAGGAATAAAGTTTATACTTAAGATAGTTTGTGCTAAAGAAAACACCCAGGATTAAGTTGAAAGGAAATAAATGCATAGTATGAAAGGAAAACAAAGCCTTGAAAAATAATACTATAGCCTGAGCAACAGTAAAGGTTGCACATTCATACAGCATAGGATTTCCTGGCTTCCTGGGTGAGATATTAACTTAATCCTTGATTGCAGATGCCAAATTGTAGTCCACTAAGTGCACATATTTGTGCCTTGCAATGGGGGGAAAGAACCTCATTATTAACCAGACACATCAAATGCACAGTCCGAGAATGTTCCCCCACCTCCATCCCTAGAGTAGTAAGCCAAGGCTATTAAACTAAAATTCCTTTAACTCTCAATACACGCGTAGTAAAACACATCCTGAAGTTCTTACATTCATTCCGATGCAACGTTTTCTCTCCCACCAATCAAATGCCACTTAATTAAGATTAGTTCATTGCTCAGTCTGTTCAAATACATGATATACTCATTTCATTTGTCAGAATTTGCAATCCTCAGGATCAGGACTTCAGAACAACAGCATTTCTCCATTGCAAATGTAAAGCATATTTCAGTTTGGTCTTAATTTACATTCAAATAGCATGTGTAATTTGAAATAAATTATGGAGGGGAAAGTTGTATTAACATGCAATTTTTATACCTAGGTTAGCCTAAGGATTTGACTGATGTTCTGGAATCTTTTTGTACTTGGAAGCAAATAACGAACAGATGCCCACAAAGGACTCTGTCAGGGGCTGTGGGAAAGCATTCCCGGCTCTGGTTCCTTTTCCTTGCTGTCCCTTGCACACTGTGTCCCCTGTCTCTTACTTTCCCTTCTCCTCCTATGTCCAAACATTGCATTTCTGGGTGGAGATTAAAAGGGATAATGATGTCCTCAGACGGGGTTCAGACAGAGTAGCATGGCTTTTGGTGAAAACTTAACTGTTGGAGCATAATTGAGAATTGTGTTGGGCTGGGGGTGTGGCTCAGCGGTAGAGCGCTTGCTCAGCGCATGCAAGGCCCTGAATCATCCCCACCCCTGGAAAATAAATAAATAGAAAGAAAGAAAAGAAAAAAAATGTTGCTGTGCTTGTAAGGTCAGAATCAGCACTGTTTTGTGCAAGTGAAAATAATTCCATTCATCTAAAGAGAGCGCTTCACAAAGATGTGCAAATTCTTCAGGAGGATGATCCAGAAATAGCTTGGAGGTAGATATTCTTGATTTTCCTCTTAGCACAATCGAATAGCCTTAGCCTTTCGTTCTTGGCTGCCATCAAGGTAAGGACATGATACTGAACGACCTCAGGACAGCATTCTCTGGATTCACTATTGACTATGAAAGTGTATTGACAGTGGCCTTAGTTTTTGATAAGTCTCCAAGTTCTAGCTCATACCACGTACTAACACTTGCTTACCGTGAGCATGAATTACTTTGTCTCCACAAAGTGGCATTCTGTATTATATTTTTAGCTTGATGAGTAGTTATTGCTAGAATTACTATTTAAAAAACCCTTTGCAGATATTTTTGTATGGAATTTAATGGATACTCTGTTTAAGGAAACTAAATATGTGGGTAAGTGAAGAAATCTAGTAACTCCAGAACCATCGACAGATCATACATCTCAAAATGAACTGATATATTAAAGAATAATAAATTAGAATAATAAAGAATAATAAATTAATAAGAGGACAAGTAGCTTTTTTTTTTTACTCCTTTAACCGAAGACAATTTGTGCCATCTTTTTTGCGTTATGAATTAAAAAAATTCACCTGGCTTTTATAAATATATTTGTGTAACCTAGGATTTTTCTGATAGACAAAAAAAATAGTGGAGGTGGCAGCAGTCCATAAATTATGCATGTGACATATACTTCATTGTTCTCAAATAACAAAGCCTAAGAGAGCCATGTATTGGTTTAGAGGGAAGCAAAATTATTCAAATGTAAACTGTATGACAAATAGCTACTCCGTGCACATAATTGAGAAGGTATAATATTAGACCTGTTCCTTCAAAAAGACTGAGCACTTGGAGGGCATGAGCCCACAAGGCATTTCCCAACAGAAGGACACATTTCCCTTAAGTTCAGCCCTCAGGGTGAAAGCTCGACCTTATCAGAACTCCAAGGCGTACTCAGCACTTCCCTGTGGATTAGGGAAGGCATCACTTTAGAACATCCCTAAAATAGCAGGCCAGAGACTTGTGGGCACAAAAGGCAGCTGGGGTTGGGGCCGCAGGTCAATGAGCAGAGCTCAGTCAAGATCTCAGCCGCACTTGCTCCTTCTGCCTGGTGTCCTTTGTGCAGTGTACAAACTGCTTAACCTTCCACAGAGACCCTGCTCTGCTCATCATGCTGCCTCCCCATCTGCAGATCCTGTCACTTGACTTCACGTGATCTCATTGCGCAAGCCCATTAGAATAAAGCAATCCGTGCAAAATACCTGTCCTACACACAGAGAAGTTCAGTGGTTCACAGGTAAGTGACCCTTAAGCCACAGAATGTTCAGAAGGCAGGCAGGTCCCAAATTAAGATTGTGTTTTGCTTCCTTTCTGACTGCCCAGCTCGTTGTCCTGGTACTGCAGCTGCGGAATTTTTCAACCCTACTGGAGCCTCCAATCTGTGTCTGTTAGCACATTTTCATTGCCTTCACTGTACGCAGGTCTTCTCTTATCCCCTTACCTTCTCTTACCATCGCAGTCAGTCCATATCTACACTCTTCCCTTCGTACACTGCTTTTGTCTCCTCATTTGGCAAAGCTGCAGCCTGGTGAAACCCAGCTCTCCCTTGCCTTGTGCTTGTGCAGGTGGTGCCTAGAGGGGTCCTTTTACAGCTTGCTGTAAATTCCTGACCACTAACCTCAGTGGCCTCGAGGCCAGTCCGCTCACTCTGCCACTCTCCTGACTACATCCTCCCTGCCTCCCGGGAAAGTGAAGAAATCTGGTAACTCCAGAACCATTGACGGATCATACATCTCAAAATGAACTGATACATTAAGCTGGAAGAGAATTCCCACAGGGACACACTGCCACCACCCACCTACCCGTCTAACTAAGCACCTGTGCCCGTGGGTGTCCCTTGTATTCCTATTGTTGAAGAACACTTTTTAAAAAAGAATGGAAAATCATGATTCTCATACATACTAATATAAAAGGAATGTGCGCCGGAGATTTTACTTCATTAGTAAATGAATCTGTTTAATAGATGCAAAACTGGCTTCTGTAATGGGAAAGGAAATCTGTTATGTCTACACTAGACAAAGTTCACTGGTATGTCTTTGGGAAAGAACTATTTGTATTCCTATTGGTTGTGTACCATTAATGTTATAAAATAGTTCCAAGGTAACGAAAGGCGAAGAGTATACTAGATAGTACAACAATAATATTTTTAGATTATTTTAAAGTCAAAATTTTTTTTAACTGAAAGTATAGTTTGGATTTTTTTTTTGCTTTTTTTATTAAGAAATTTGTTGAACAATCAAACATGCGTCTAATGAAAATATATATATATATATATAAGTTCTGAATATTAGATTTACCCCCCAAAATGCCACCACCCCAATTATCCATCCTTACCCCTCCCCCTCCCTCCTTCCCAAAACATCTCTACAAATGCCTTAGGTTTTATGTCATTACAACTTTTCCGAATTTAAATCATGAGGATTGACCTCCTTTCTCAATGGCCAGGGTCTAGCTCCAGCCTCCACAGATGAGTGAAAATTTTCGACCCTTGGTTCTCTGGGTTGTGCTGATTTCACTCAGCATAATTTCTTCCATAGCCATCCATTTACCTTCAAAAGCTGCAATATCATTGTTTCTAATTGCTGAGTGGAACTCCATGGTATATATGTACCACAGTTTTTGGTTCTATTCATCCAGTGAGGGACATCTGGGTTGTTTCCATAATTTAGCTATTGTAAATTGAGCTGCTATGAACATCAGTTTCACTGTGTCACTGTAGTGTGCTGATTCTAAAGCCCCTGGAAAGATACCCAGGAGTGGAATAGCAGGATCATATGGTGGGTTCATCCCTAGTTTTTTGAGGATTCTCCATACTGCTTTCCAGAGGGGCTGTACCAGTCTGCAGCTCCACCAACAGTGTGCTAGTGTGCCTATCTCTCCACAGCCCCTCCAGCATCTGTTATTGTTTATTTTCTTCATTTTTGCCAATCTGACTGGCGTGAGGTGATATCTTAATGTAGTTTTCATTTACATTTCTCTGATTACTAGTGATTTAGAGCAGTTTCTCATGTATTCATTGGCCTGATCAATGCCCTCTGTTGAGAAGTTTCTATTTAGTTCTTTAGCCCATTTATTGATTGGATTGTTTGTGTTTTTGAAGTTGATGTTTTTGAGGATTTTGTAGATTCTGGATATGAGACCTCTGTCAGAAGAATCACAGTCCATGATTCTGTCCAATTCTGTAGGAAACCTCTTGACTAATTTGATTATTTCCTTGGCAGAGCAAAAGCTTTTTAGCTTTATGACATCCCAATCACTGATTTTTTACTTTACTTCCTTAACTTTAGGAGACATTTGAGAAAGTCTTTGCCTACTCCCAAATGCTGAAGTGTTGGACCTAATTTGTCTTCTATCAGTTGCAAGGTAGCTGGTTTAATTCCAAGTTCCTTGATCCATTTTGATTTGATTTTTGTGCAATGTTCTAATTTCAACTTTCTACAAGTGGCTGACCAGTTTGTGCAGCACCATTTGTTGAAGAGGCTGTCTCTCCTCCATGTATTTTGTCCCCCTTTGTCAAAAATCAGATGCTTAGAGATTTGTGGATTTGTTTCGGGGTCTTCTATTCTATTCCATTTGTCTTCTTTCCTATCTTGATACCAGTACCATGCTGTCTTTATTACTACAGCTCTATAGTATAGTTTTAGGTCTGGAATAGCAAAACCGCCTGTTTCTTCTTTCTTGCTTAGTAATGTTTTGGCTATTCTGGTTTTCTTATTGTCCCAAATGAATCTGAGAATTGCGTTTTCTATAGTTTGGATTTTTACCCAGAGCTGGGCCTCTACTTGAGTGCTAGATTCAATTCCTGTTTTCTAGCCTAAGGGCATTCTTGGCCACTCCTCCACTATGCCACCACCTTTTGACCCTCTGTTCAACATTACCATCAGAAGGCTTATCTTTCCAGCACTCTTTCCCTCACCAGATACCACCTCATTTCTCTGCGGCCTTGGTGGCAAAACTCCCAGAAAGGGAGTGGAGCTCGGCAGTGGAGCGCTTGCCTGGTAGGTATGAGGACTTGGATTGGATCCCCAGCACCCATATATGCAACAGAGTGTCAGAAAAACAAAAACAGATGAAAATATAAATACACAAGAATTGACTCTCTTTCCCTGTCTTCTTTAAAGAGAAGAGAGGAAGAGGGAGGAAAAAGAATCAACTTCACTTATTCATATGGTGTTGGGGTTTGAAACCAGGTCCTCACACTTGCCAGGCAAGTGCTCCAACCGCTGAGCCACTGCTCTGGTCCCCCTCTCTCTCATAAATAAATAAATAACACTCCCAGAAAGATTTGTCGGTTCTGCTAACTTTTGTTCTTTCCCTCCCACTTCTCAACCCACTCTTCACTTTAGCCCTCAGGGAACTGCTCCTGAAAGGTCATGCAACATGAATATCCCTAAATCCATCCCTCCTCTACTTTCTCACAGAGCACTGCAGTGTTCAAATCCTTAGTCCTGGGGCCCTGTCCCTCTGTACTTGGTGATCTCATCTAGTCTCAGGACTTTAAATACTATTTTTAATGTTAACAACTACAAATTTACAAACCCAGCCAGCCACATCACTCCCAAACCGTAGACCCATCTATCCAATCGCCTACTCAATGTCTCCCTTCAGTGTCTAATATATACCTCAAGTTTGACAGGATTAAACATGAATTTCTTATCCCCACCACCACCTGATCTACCTAATTTTTTTACCTACTTAGATGAAAATCCTTGACTCTTCTTAGCTTTTCTGTTCCGCTGATGTTCCACAAACCATTGGTGGCTTTACCTTCAAAATATGTTCAGAATCCCTCCCTGCCCTTGCCGCTCTACTGCCTCCCATTCTAGGTTACCATCATCTTTCCCTAGATTACTACAACTGACTCCTACTTGATGTTTCTATTTTCTCCCTTATTTGCTGTAGCTGATTCTCAACACAAGCCAGTGTAATCTTTCAAAAACGTAAATGAAGTCATGGTACAACATGCTCTCTCCAGCTCCCAGTTTCTTTCGGATCAAAGCTAAAGGTTTTATAACAGCCCACTAGCTCCATCACCCAGCCCTTCGCCTTGCCCTCATGCAGACTTGCTCCACACAGGCCTGCGCTGTTCCTTGTATATGCTGGCCATGCTTTTATCCCAGGACCTTTGCAATGGCTGTTCCTGCCACCTGGAATGCTGCTGCCCCAGATAGCCACAGGACCTTCTCCTCACTTTCTTCAGACAACCTGTATTAGTTGTCCACTGCTGTGAAAAAAAAGAACTCCAAATCTTGTAGCTTAAAGTAACAGACATCTATCATCTCATAGCTTCTAGGGTCAGGAACCCAGCTTAGCTGGGTGCCTCTACCTGGAGAATTCTCTGAACTTCAGGTATCACCAGGGCTGTGGTCTCAACTGTAAGCTCAAGCAAGTGAAGGCCACTTTTACGCGCACTCTCTGGCTTGTTAACAGGAAATCGGTTCCTGAGGGGCTTCTGAACTAAGGGGATGAGGGCCTCCCTCAGTTCCTTGCCACATGGACCTCTCCACAGATGATCTCATGACATGGTGCCAGCTTCTCTCAGGGTAAGCAAGCCAGGGTGTCCAAGAAGGGTGTCACCCAATCTTGGAAATGACATCCTGTTGCTTTGGCTGTGTTCTATTTAACCCACACACAAAAGGAAGAGAATTATACAAGAAAGATCCAGAGATGTGGATTTTTGGGGATAATCTAAGGCTGCATATCACGGCCACTTTCTCACCAAAGTGACTTCCTACTTAAAATTGCAATTGCAACCTAAATCTCTGCCTCGTTTGCTTGTGTGTTTCTCTCTCTCCTCTGACACTCTACCTCTCCCCTGCCCCACATGCACACTTCATTTCCCTTTGCTCTAGCAATCAATAACAAGTGTTTGCTTTGAGCTGCCTAGTTTTGAGGTGGTTTGTCACAAAAGCAAACTGATGCACTAGCTTCCAAAAGAAACAAAAACTCTACAACGTACTTTTTTACTTACACCTGTCATTTATTGACTCGTTCCTTAGTGGAATCTAAGCTACATGAGGGCGGGATTTGGGTTGGGTTCTGTTTTGTTCACAGAAGTATCCCAGGCACAAGAAGAGTACCTGATACACAGTAGACACTCATTATTTATTAAATGAATACTTTTGTGTGTGTGTGTGTGTGTTTTTTCTGAGAGAGAGAGAGAAAGAATCAATTTTATTTAGTTTTTCATGTGGCCTTCATTGCTCCGACACTTTGTTGTGTTCGTGGGTGCTGGGGTTCCAACCCACATCCTCAAGCATGCCAGGCAAGCACTGTAACTGCTGAGCCACCACTCCAGCTCTTAAATGAATAAATTTATTGTCACTGTTAATCTGCATAAATTACCAGTTCCCTGCCTTATTTTACTGTTACAGAATTGCAGCAGAGTTTCCTTACAAAGAGTATATGCAATTTATATTAACGTGTGAAAGGCAATCATCCAGATGTGTATTCAACTACCAAGAATCCAGCAATCGTTCTGAGAAGTAGGAAACAGAATTAAATTAGTCAAAAGGAATGTGCAGGAGTTCATAAAATAACATGATCCCACCTACATTCTTTAAGCCAGGTTTTATAAGAGAGGCAGCATTTATGGGAAATCGGGTTATGTGTATATATTTTTCCAAATATTATTATTACAATGTGGGAAAGTGGACAGTGATCACTTGTTTTTCTTTTTTCTTTTAAAGAAGAAAATTAGGAGCTAGAGCAGTGGCTCAGCAGTAGAGCACTTGTCTGGCATGTGTGAGGACGCAGGTTCAAACCCCAGCACCACATACACAACAAAGTGTCAGAGCAATGAAAGCCACATGAAGAACTAAATAACATTCTCTCTCTCTCACTGTCCCTCTTCTTTAAAAACAAGAGAGAATTTTATTTTTTAGTTTTATTTCTATTTATTTACTTAGCAACACTTAGTTGTGTATGTTTAGCTGGGGATCTAACCTGGGTCTTCGTGCATGCCATGCAAGTGCTCTACTGCTGAGCTACCTCTCCAGCCCCAGTGATCAGTTTTTAACTTGGAGACTGTACCTTTAAAATTTGCTCCTCTCATAAATTTAAAAAAGGTAATCAGCACTTTGAGATTTCTTGCATTCTGACCTCTAGACCTTTTACCCATGACCTGCTATTAACTAACTTTGATCATGACTTTGTGACATGTATGAATTGTGTTAAAAAAAAAAAAGCCTATCATAGAGGGATCATGTGATCTAGTAATTGAGAAAGAACTTAGTTTGTTCCTCTATAATGTTATTCCTTTGAATATATCCTAACGGAATGGAAGTAAATAATTTTCAGTGCAAAATGTGGCCCATAGGGAAGGATTAATAAAGTATGGGCTTTAGTTTCTGAAGATGAATCAGTATTCCATCTCTCCCCTCCACGTAATTGTCATGGTCAAATTGTACTTTCAACTCATGTCTCTTCTTTTCCATCTGAAATCATCTGTAGGGTTTTCCTTTTACAATTTTGCTTTTGAGACATGGAAGCAAACTTCAGATTTCAAGATAACCATGCAACTAGGGATTAAAACAATTAGGAGGAAGGGGCAAAAGATAGAAATGGATTCTTCCTTCCCAAATTCCATAGTCTGATTCTGAGAGTGAAATCAGAGGACATTTTCTCTGTTAAGTACCTTTCATGAAATCAAGCGCAAAAGCTTACAGATGGAAAAAATAGACAAATCCCTTCCATTTATAACTTTTGTTAGTAATATCTTTCATGATCTTGTATCCTCTAAGTTTATTGCGCAACTTTGTACCAACTTATATCACCATAATACCTTAAATAAAAGGGATGTTTAACTATTTCCAACTTTACAAGTTACTCCTATGAAACTAGAAGAGCAATTTATCCATCCAAATGCATTTACTTAACATCTACAACATGCAACAATATAGGTAGACCCTGGGGGGAACACAAGATGATATAAGACAAGATTCCTGCTCTTAAACAGCATGCATTTCAGTAGAAAGAGGATGCAGATTTATCAACAAGGTCGTGGAGGGAATCTATCAGTGCCCATCGTTGCCCAATCACTCTTCTTATATAGTCCAAATCCTAATGCTGAATGGACTATATGACCGTATGCAGGGTCAGCTTCAAGGGCATGTAGCTTGTCCATTTGCCCACGGCCTCCCTCACATGAGGCGCCCAGCTTGGTTTAATCCTTTGCTATTGCTATGTTGAAATTCTTAATAATTTTATCTTTGAACTTATGTTTGGTAAGTGAAGTCCACTGGGACAATGGAGCATGCTTGTGAGCAGGGGGAGCACCAGGGTATAATGTGTGTGTGCATGTAGAGGGTTCAGGTAGTGTGGCACCCGCATACAGCAAATGCTTCAAGGACATCCAGGGTGCAGCTAGGCCAGGACCTGGGCAGCAGGAGCAGCAGCAGCAACAGTAATGGCAGCAGTGGTCATGGCTCCAGAGATAGGAAGAGACTCTCCTGGGGACTTCAACTTGTCGGAACTTATGGTGGGGGGTCAGCTTGCCTGACCTTCGCCAGAGCTGATCCCTGCATCATTCACCTAAATGTTAACTCTCCAGCCTGAGTCCTGGGCCATGAACTATTGATGCTTATGCAGTAAATTTTGTCAGTAAATTATTAAAAAAATAAAAGCATATACACAACTTTGCCATAAAGTAAATCAAGGGACTGGAGTGGTGGCTAAGTGGTTACAGTACTTGCCTGGCATGCTCAAGTACACAGGTCCAAACCCCAGCACCAACAAAATGTTGGAGAAACAAAAGCCACATGAAAAACTAAATAAGATTGATTCTCTCTCTCTTAAAAAAAAAAAAGAAAGAAAAAGAAAAAGCATATGGGGGAATTGTTAGAATTCTTGAAGGATTTAAATTCTCTAGTTTTGAAAATTGCTGCAACATTACAAATAACCATAGGCTTAGAAACACAAGTTGCAGCTAAAAGTTTGAGCCAAGCGGTGAACGCCTGTAGTCCCAGCTACACACACACACACACACACACACACACGTCCCAAAATGGGGATGTAGTTCAGTAGTAGAACATTTGCCTAGTATGGACAAGGCCCTAGATTTGATCCGCAGCACTTCAAAGAAAGAAATTACATTTAAAAATCATCATGTTCTATAGAACTATTTTTTTCTTCCTTCTATGTTGCCCAGTTTGGTCTCTCTCAAGTGACCCTCCCACCTCAGCTCCCACTTTGGAATTCCAGGTGTACCACAGTGCTTGGCTCAAGAACATTATTTTTATATAAAAATGAATTAATTGTTTATAAGGAAAACAATTTAATTTTTCCCTTGTAATTGGAGATGCAATGACAGAATGCATAAATAGGTGTTTAGAATCCTATATACAAATTATGAAGCCACTTTCAGTTTCTTGAATGACCTCCATAAATTTGAGAAAACCTTCCCTCATGTCTGCTGAAACATTAAAGTGCCATTATAAAAGTTTATATTTAAAATTAAATTCAGACTTACAGGGGCTGGAGTGGTGGTGGCTGAGCGGTTATATTGCTTGCTCAAGGATGTGGGTTTGAACCCAGAACCACGTACACAACGAAGAGTCAGAGCAACGAAAGCCACATGAAAAACTAAATAAAATTGATTTTCTCTCTCTCTCTCTCTTAAAAAAAAAAAAAATTGGGCTGGAGCTGTGGCTTGGCAGTTCCGGCACTTGCCTGGCATGCACGAGTATACGAGTTCGCACCCCAGTATCATGTACACAACCAAGTGTCAGAGCAACGAAGGTCACATGAAAAACTAAATAAAAATTGATTCTTTTTTCTCTCTCTTTCACTCTGTCCCTCTCTTTAAAAAAAACTCAGACTTATATAAAATTAATTTGTACAGTTAAATCTCTTTAGAATAATTATTCAACAATAATTAACAACTATAGAAGTACTAAAATTTATATTTTGATATGATTTATCGGAAATGTATCTATGTTGGGCTGGAGTGGTGGCTTAGTGGTTACAGTGCTTGCCTGGCATGGACAAGGACGTTAGTTCAAATCCCAGCACCTCGTATGCAACAAAGGCCACGTGAAAAACTAAATAAAAATGATTCTCTCTTTCTCTGTCACTGTCCCCTTTCTCTTTACAAAAAAAGGAAAAATAAATTTATCTGTGTTGTCAGCCTATAAGAAATTCTTAACAGTTGTATCAGCAGAAAGATCCCCTTAAAATGAAAAATTATCAAAATTGACTTGTTTTTGCATTTGCCAAGAGTGACCATTGTTGCTTTAGTCACATCTATTGAAAAAAGAAATTGCATGACATGCAATTTCATATCGATTAAATTTCATATCGTGAAATTTCATACCATTAAAAAAATAAAAGGAATAGTATACTTTTTGATGAACTTGCAGAAATGTGAGCCAGAAAAATTAGTAATCAATATATCATATAATATAATAATATCATATCATAAAATAATCAAGACATCATTCAAATGAAGATCAAATTCAGGTACAGCAAGCCTGTCACATTGTTCTTCTATCAGCATTCTGTGATTTTCAAACATGAAGAGCTATTGTTTCACAGATCAGATAAATTACCACAAGGATATGGACCCACGTTTATTTTTGGTTTCTTTAGGAATGACAACTGTCAATGAACTTTACAGTAGAAACAAAATCACAATAAAGATGTCTTGCTTTTGAAGATGAAACAGCAGGGAAAAGAACTTAGACCGGATAAACCATATTTGCTTCCTATGGGACGCTAGCAAAGATACACGAAATTATAATTGTTTTTATTTTGTGTGATGGTCATTGCATAAAACAAATTTATTGCAGAAATTAAGAAGCATAAATAAGATGCATAGCTACCCAAAACAATTTTAGTTCTTTTTTTTCTCAACTTTTAATCAAATTATGGATTCCTAAGTTATGCAACTTAGGCATCAGTGCTTTCCATGGGCCCATTTCAGCCCATTTCAGTCACATATGTTGTACTAAATTGTTCAAATAGACTCAGAAAAGCTCTATAAATGTGCAGTATTACAGTGAGGGCCATCATAAACAATGCTTTAAAAATTTGGAAAAAATGATTGCACTCCATATAAGAAACAAAAAAAATATATTCATAATAGGTAAAACTTGAATCCAAATCAGTGACGAAACAACTGTCACAACCTGCCTCTATTTTCTAGGCTGACCGTTCAAGGTCAACTTTGAATGAAAAACACAAGTTGAAAAGAACTGTGTGAGGAGAGAGTGGAAAAGTCACATTCCTCTGTTGGAGAAGGACCCAGTGAATGGAATGGCTGGTGATTACAGGCTGAAAAAGCCAGCGGGGGGTGGGGAGGTGCTCTTTTTCCACTCCAATTCATTTCCCCTCCTCCTCCACCCCATGCCTGCTCCGTGACTCTCTAAATCACTACCTAGCAACAGAAGTTTGGGTTTTACAGTGAAAATAATTTAATGAGTTGGAAAGGAGACTGGGAGAAAAATGTTTTGTTTATCAGATTCCACTGGCCAAGTGGTTTAAAAACCAAGCAGCCAACACAGGGCTATTTATGAACAGTCTCCCAGAAAGGATGGGACTTTGAAACTTCACTGCAGAGTTCTTGTGAGGGTGTATGTATGATTCCAGTTAAATGATGAAATAGGGTATTTTTATATTGTGGGCATATAAAGGGCCAAAATCATTGCTCCACCATGTAGAGAAAATTTTGCAAACTGGAGGGCTGCAAGTCAAACCCAGCTCTTAGACAGGTACTGTTGTGCCCCAGTTGTTTAAAATTTAAAATTACTGTAATCATAAATTGAATGTGTCGACTTGGCTAACCCATGGGGCTCAGCCTTTTGTTAAAATACCAGTCTAGATGTTGCTGTGAAGATATTTTGAAGATGAGACTAACATTTACAGTCAGTTGACTTTAAATAAAAGACATGCCTCAATAATGTGGGCAAGTCTCATAGAATCAGTTGAATGCCTTGAGAACACAATTTGAGGTTATTTTAGAAAAGAACAAATTCTGTCTCAGGACAATAACTTAAAAATATTGCCTGCTTCCAGGCTGTTGGCTGACCTAAGGAGTCCACATTTGTTGCCTGACTCCTATTGGTTTTGTTTCTGTTGGAGGATCCTGAATGATACAGTTACTATGATGTATGCTATAAAATTGCTGACCCCAATAGCCTTTCTCCCCTTATTCTCTATGGTAAAACCCTCAATATGAAGACCACTTTTCCCAGCTGCCCCTGAGCTAGCTGTGGCCATGCAGCTAAAATCTAATCAATACGATGTATGCACTGTTACTTTGTGGCAGCTCCCTTAAATCATGTCTAAAGGATACCTGTGTCCCCTTTTAGTCCAGGCAGTTTTCCATCCTGCTGCCTGGAACTTAGATGGCAAAACTCTTACAGTCATGCTGGGTCATGAACATAAGCGCCACACCCCAAGAATGACAGAGCACAGTACTAGCAGGAACCTACATCCCTGATCACTGGGCCTGCTGGGTTAGTTCTGAACCACCTTTAAGGAAGGAAACATTTCTAATTTATGCTAATTTGGTTTGGGATTTTGTGTTATATTTAGTGGATATGATCCTAGTTTGATACAATAGCCAACTTTTAAAAATCAGGAAATTTTGCATAAAAATTCAGAACTCTAGCTTCCATCTTGAAAATTTGGAGTATCTGATAAATTGGGGTCTTGTTCTCCATTATAGCAATTGACCAGCACAGGATAACAGATGCTTACCTCAGAGAGGGCTGGAGACCTCTAGAGATTTATTTCCTTCCTTTCCGTCCACAGGAGTTAACAATAGCAATAGTAATAATAAACCATGTTCTAAGAAAGGAACGCAGCCAGAACAAGTGTGCTAAGGTGGAAACAAGCTGGTTGGGCCTGGCACATGAAGTGGAAAAGCCAAGATTTGAGGTCACGCAGAGAGGCAGGGCTTAGGTAGAATTTCCATTCAGAGATAGGGACTTAGAACTTTATTCTAAGTACATTTAGAAGTCATTAGAGAATATTTAGCAGGCGAATTAAACTATTTTATGTTGAATGTGCTCTCTGGATGCTGGTTAGATTATAAATTGGCAACAACAGAAGAATACCAATTAGGAGTCTATTTAACAGTACAAGTGAGAAATGACACATGGTTCGGACAAGGTGATAATCAGAGAAAGGGAGAAAGGAACAGATTCAGGATCTATTTTAGAGGTAGAGACAACAAAACTTGCTAGTAGATTGAATGTGAGGTTTGAGGAGATGATAGGAATCCAATAGGGTGGATTCTGGTTCCATTCACTGGGATGAGGAAACTAAAGGAAGAACAGCTATTTGATTTAAAGCAAAATGAAGATGCCTGTTTTGCCCAAATGCCTGTGAAACATCCAGATAGAGATGACAAGCAAAGAGTTTGATAAAAGAAAATAGAACATTATTTCATATTCATTTTGGAATTTTTAATGTTTTTCTAGGTAGGAACCTGGGAAATTCCATGAATTACTTCTGAACTGCCTTTAATAAAGCAAACATCTTTAAATTATGTTAGATGTTATTCGGGACTTGTCCTGGGTCAGCTGAGCTTCCCTACCAGAGTTCGGATCCCCATCATTTCAAGGAACTTAGCATGACTATGGGTAGTGCTGTGTTCCCTTTCAGGCACTAGATAGATGTACTTTTAAAAAGTCAAGATGCTCAAGTTGCAAATTGCTATTTGACATTAACGTACATTTCAGTCGATCAAATGCCTTTGCTTTAATTTTGAATGATCTCCAGCTGACTCAGTATGAAGTTTCTGCTTTCCGTTTCCTCTTCTCCCTTTCATTTCTCCCTGCCTGGTGTCTTCTCTAACCATCTTTTACTCATGGACTATCAAAAGAGAAACAAACAAACAAAAAAACCTTTAATTCATCCTTTGATGATTCTGGGGTGCTGGGTGTGGACTTTTAGAGAGTTAAAGAAATGGGTCACTTTTCCCCTACCTTTAAAAGTTGAGGATAAAATCAAATAGTAATAAGACAGATGGGAGGCCAGGTTGGAAGGAGTGGTTTTGGGTCTGCTGGCCAGGTGGGCTGGTCCAATACTGACTTCCAGACTTAGTAGTTGTTCCATACTGCTGCAAACAGTGCTGGGCTTGGGACAGTCACCGAGGAGAGAGTAGGTAATATTTTTCTTTGTGGGCTGCATCTTTAAAGGGCAAGAATGCACAGAGATAACTCCAATATGCCCTTTATCCCGTCCAAATTTACTGCGACATCAAGAGGTGAAATGGTTAAGGCATTAAGAGAGGCCAGGAAATAGTTCTTATAGAAACCTGGAGTGGAATGGAAAAACTCACCATGAATCAATTGGCTTTGTCTATATGTTTGAATTTTCATAAATTAGATTTTCAGTTACTAGTGCACCATTAAATTCAACAGACAAAAATTAAGCATTATTCTGTCACTTATTAGCTGTGCAATTTGGGGGAAGTTCCTTTACCCAAATTTTGCATTTCTCATTTGTAAAAATGAAGATAATAATACCTACCTTTTGAGATAATTCATGTAACATACAGCTCTGCCTGGGTCATAATAAACACTTGATAAATGTTTACTACTACTCTAATGATACTAATTACCATTACCATGTTGGATAATATTCCGGGACAATAAAGATAAAAGGTGTAACCTTACCATCTGGAAGCCTTAAGACTCAGTAAGGAAGTATGCTATAGTTGAGATCTTAAGTGTTCCCCCAAAATCAGTGTATTAAACACTTATTCCCCAGTCTAGTGCTATGGAGCTATTGGAAGGTGGTAGAAACTGAAAGTGGGGGCTTAGAGGGAAGTCTTCTGGTCATTGGGGGTGGTCTCAAAGGGCATCATGGAACCTCAGTCCCTTCCTTTTCTTGCCTTCACTTTCCAGCTATGAGGCGAGGAGCTTTACTATACCACACTTGCCCACAACGATGTGTTACCTTAGCCCACAGACCCAAAAGCAACAGGGCCAATTGATCATGGATTAAAACCTCCCAAACTGAGCCAAAATAACCTTTTTCTCTTCATAAGTTGATTATCTCAGGTGTTTGTTACAGTAACGGAAAGCTGAGTGATACAAGGTAAGAATAAAAAAAAAATAAAATAAGTGGGGGCTGAGTGTGGTGGTGAACACCTATAATCCCAGAAATTAGGGGGTCTTAGGCAGGAGGATTACAAGTTCAAGGACAGCCTAAGTAATTTAGTGACACACTGTCTCAAAATGAAAAATAAAAAGGGCTGGAGATAAAGCACCTCTGGGTTCAATTGCTCGTACCAAAACAAAAAGAAAAAAACGCTGGGGGTGTAACTGTGTAGCTCAGCGGTAGAGTATGTGCTTAGCATGCAAAATGTCCGGGGTTTGGTACCCAGCATCAAAGTCAATAATAAAATAAAACAGTGTAATGCACTTGTAGGAGGGTTTCTTGCCACAAAGGTACTTGCTGGTGATGATATTTAGACTTTATCATCTGGAATTGTTGAGCTTCTCACACTCTTATTGGGTAGGGGTCAAATAAGTAACTTCAATTGTTCTTAAATAAAAACACTGAAAAACCACCTATGTTTTTGTTTTTAGTTTTCAATTTTTTTCTTTTAAGAGCATTAGTCACCAGGGAATAATAGGATAATGACTCTTAATTCTCCAGATGGTAACGCTGGATCCAGTCCTGATCAAGCCCTACTGAGCTGGTATTGAGGAGGCAGTTGTGGAGGAATACAGAGTTGATCACATTGGAATTTGACACTTGGATCCAAGGTTGGGAGACCTGGGATCAGGGTGACACTGGGACAGGCTGGAAAAATCCCACTCTGGTCCAGACTCTGACACTGTTCTGTTGCGTCGGTTTCCCCTTGGGGACAATTCTTTATCTCCATTACTGCTTTCTCTCCATCTCCTCCTAAACAGCTTTGCCCTTTTTCCTCTGAGTGGCTTCATGCTCAGAAGCCAGTGCCTTTGCGTCCTGATCTGTACCCCACGAGTCCTCATGGAGTATCTGCTGAAGTGACCGGAATTTTGCCAGGAGCCCTTCCTGTGTGAGAGCCACTGGCAACAGGCACCAGAAAATAAGTCAAGCACATTCCAGCAGTCAGAGACTTGGTCAGTTCACATTCACGACAGGATCTCCCTAAGTCAGAGGCTAACACTGAATTTGTGATCATCCTGCCTCAGTTTCCCGAGAAGCTGGGATTACAGGTGTGCGCCACCACCACCACCACCGGCTCATGTTCCTCTTAAGCAAGGCAAATCTTGCATGCATGGTGGTAGAAGGAATCTGGACTTCCAACATTTTTGTTAGTACTGCATTGTGAGGGCTCAAATATTTGCACTCCACCAATGAAATGGGAGGAGTGTAGTTGCACTCCAAATGGTATAGGAGACAGTTACTTATGCAATACCAGAAGCACACATAAGCTCTGGCATGAAGGAAGTGGTAAGTTCTATAAGGAGAAGTGTTGGGGAAGACTTAGAGCCTTTTTGAACAGGTTTTGACAGTAGCAGTAGAATTTTACAAGGCAAGAATGGAGGAAGGGAAAATTACAGACAGGAAGAACAACATGGGCAACGGCTTTACCAGAGCATGATACAACATGGTATCTTCAACAAACTCAAAGTAAAATTCATCCCCTTTGCCACAGACTGTTTTGGTGGATTAATTTCTTGTTCCATTATTTAGCCATAACCTTCCTTACCTTTTACCCTGCACAGGTTTAATATATACAAATATATGTAAAGTACTTAGAAATAGTGCCTGGTTCATGGTTAGAATTATTCATTTTATAAAAATTAGGGGTTGGATCTCTTAGTTAAACTTTTGGTAACTAAGTAGCTGAATTTTCCTTATAAGATGTAAATATATTCTCCAGTCTAACCAGCCATCCCTTCATTTCTTCTAGACTTGTCTACCCCAACCGCCACCATGCAAAAGTGCATAGCAAACTCGATTTCAAAAGTCAAGCGCAAGTGGTGACCAGATGCAGCACAACATCTGAGCATCAGAAACGGAAAGGTATTCCAGACCAAGGCAGTGTTAGACGTTTTTAGTTTGGGGTTATTTATGGGCCAAGATATTTTAAAACAAGGCCTGAAAATTTTCATGTATTTTCTAATCTCTTCACATAATTCAAAAAACAATATTTTTCTGAACCCCCAAGAACATTCTCTGCAGTTGGTTGTCACGTCCAAGGCGGTGCTGACAATGGATGAGGGTGTGGAGAACACAGCTAGGTGTGACAGTTCCTGCAGGAAAAGTGCCACGTAAGTAGCGGCGTTGGAACTAATTTGAAATCTAAGAAAGGCTGAGAGTAGGAAAAGGCGGGTCTGGATAACAAGGTCGGAGGCGCCGGAGGAAGCTTAGGTAATGGCGGAGCAGTGCTGGGACCGTGGGGCAGAGAGAGGACCACAGGGTTCCATATGCGGCGCGGGAAAGATGCCACAGGACTGTCAAATCGGCGCTGGGTACCCGCAGGAGTGCCGGGTCCAATGGGAGGAGCGTGCGAGCCGCACCTCAACCTGCCCGAGGACGTCACGACGCCGAGGCGGACGCCGGGCCAATGGGAGCCCGTCTGGGGTAGGGGGCGGGGCCCGGAGTTGGGGCTGGGCCGCACCGAGGCAGTTGGCGGAGTCGTGCGGTCGCCGCGGGTGAGGGTGCCTGCCAAGTGTGCAGCTGCGGACGCGGCCTGCCCCTAACCTCTTACCGGCCTTTCCTGCGACCCGCATGGTGGGGGCTGCTCACTGAGCGGCGGCGGGAGTCGAGGCTTCCAGTCCCCGGCACTTCCTTCTGCGGCGCCCGGGCGCAGGCTGCTGGGCTGGCGGGATGGCGGCCCGAGGGAGCGGCCGCGCATCGGCGCCCCAGCTGCTTCTGCTCGTGCTTGTTCCTTTGCTGTGGTCCCTGGTCGGAGTCCGGGCCGGGCCGGACGAAGACCTTAGCCACCGGAACAAGGAACCGCCGGCAGGTGCCCAGCAACTGCAGCCGCAGCCCGCTGGCGTGCAGGGGCCCGAGCCGGCCCGGGCCGAGGTGAGCGGGCCGGGCAGGGCAGGCGGGGGATGGGGCGCACGAGGCTGCGGAGCCGGCTGCTCCGGGTACCAGGCGCCCTAGGCGCAGGGCCGGAGAGAGCGCCGCCCTCCGCCCCGGTGCCGACTGGGGGAGGGGAGCCCGCCCCGGCTCGCCGAGAGGAAGGAGATCGGCTGCGTTCTTCTCCCGCTGAGGCCAGGCCTTGCCCAGCTCCTCACGGGGGAAGGGACAGGGCGAGCCCCTCACAGAGCCTGCCCCGAGGAACAGGATGCTGCCGGGAATGGGCGTCTTAGTGATCAGATGTGTCATACTGGAAATACTGGAAACTCGGATCCCAAGTAGAAAGTTTTTAGCAGAGGGCAGCTGGGAGAATTTTTTTTTTAAATTCCTTAACGATAATCGCATCAGCCATTTCGATGTTGAAACAGCATATTCAGTTTGGCCCCGCCTGTGGTTTTTGCTAAATACAATATGTGAGGATTAGGTACTCCGACTCTTTAAAAACGGGCTATAGTTCGCGGGAAGTAATTAGCTCTCAGGATCGCGGAGGAATAATCAGTTATCGACAGTACAGACTGATACAGCAGTGTAGAATGCCAAAACGAAATTTATTAATAAACCAGAATCCTATATTTTGTTTGGCCTTCACTAAATAAACTAACTCCTTAATCGGCTTTAGGAATCATTCCATTCATTCACTTGGCAGCTTTTAAACTTTTTTCTCTTTCAGTCTTGTGCGCTCTCTCCATTTCCAATTGCCACTCTGAAATTCTGGACCGTTTATAGTCGCCCCTAGTTTGAGATTCCACCGCCCATCTCTGTCTACCCCAGTTTCCACCCAGCTGCTCTCCTCCTAAGTTTTCTAAACGTTGAATTCTACAATTTTATCAGAAATCCTTAGTGAATTTCCCCCGTATAGTAATTCCACCTCAGCCTCATTAGTGGCGTGGACATTAAAAAGTTTCTAAATAATCTGGCTGCAGCTAACCACCAGGCTTTTTAGCCCCCACTCCCTTGCTGGTAAGCTGTACTCTAAAAATCACATGCTTCCAGAGGACTGTGGGGCATGCCAGGTGATCTCTTTCTCTTTCCCATCTCTCACAAACAAAAGACCTTTCTGGAAGACTCAGTATGAAGTCTATGGGTCAGGACCTTTCCCACCTTCAAGAAACAGCAGATGACCTACTCTATTTGGAGCCTTCCATAAACTTTCCTGGTTAAAAGTGATTTTTCTCTTCTCTAAATAACATGACTTTTCATTTATTCACATCCTTGGGTGTTCCCTTGTTTGGCTTTTCCATTTTTTTTTTCTTCTGTGTGTTATCTGAGGATGGAAATTTCTGATGGTTTCACACTTCAAGAATTTTCTGAGAATTAGAGGTGTCCAAAATGTAGTAGTCAATTTTGAGAAATAATTAAATTCTCTTCACTGGAAGTACTCAGGAAGAAGTTGAATAACTGGCCACCTCTGAGGAGATTTAAAGTTACTGGGAATTTAAGATTCTGGGAGCTGATTTCATCCCCACAACTGCTGGTTAAGCAGGTAGCACAGGTATCATTTCCTGTTCATGGATGGTGAAATCTAGATTTGGAAAGAATGATGGTTAACTGTCCCAGAGCTAAGAAGTTCATTCTATCTAGTTTTTGTTTCTCTGACACTTAGTTGTGTATGTGGTGCTGGGCTTTGAACCTGAGTCCTCATGCCAGGCAAGTGCATTAACCTCTGAGCCACCATTCTAGCTCTGTCTTTCTATATTTACAATTACATTCTGCTACCTTGGGTTCTCACAATTTGCATACATGTTTCAGCTGCCCCTGTTAGCTTTTTAGTGTCTTGAGAACTCATCTTTGTCTCTTTCATAAAACCTTGCCTATTCATGGCATTAAGTAATTTTTCTATGAGTATTTAAATCTCAAGTTTCTATCAGTTATTAACTGTCCTTATTGAAAAACTGACTAAATGAACTAAACCAGAAAAAAAACTATTTTTAACAGTATCTATCTAGTCTTTCAGTTGCTGAAGGAGCTGCTAGATGAAATTAAGGAAAGCTAGGCATTAATCACTTGCTGCCTGAAATGATATCATATCCATTAATTGGTGTTGGTTTAGAAAATTCAGTTTCAGGGACTGGAGCAACTCCTCAGTGGTTATGGCGTTTGCCTGGCATGCACAAGGATGCAGGTTCGAACCCCAACACAACAAAGTGTCAGAGCAACGTAAGCCACATGAAAAACTAAATAAAATTGATTCTCTCTTTCACTGTCCCTCTCTCTTTTTTAAAAAAAAGAAAGAAAATTTAGTTTCAGCTGATTATATAGTTTTTAATTCTAGGATTTTTGTGAAGTTCTAAAAAATTAAAAGGTTAGAAGCGTTTGAACTCAAGAGTATGCAAGAAGTGTGAAGCATGAGAATGAGAAGCCAGGGTCAGAAGTGGGGTTGCCATTCAGATAGCCACACTTGTCACTCCCTGGCTCAGCCAACTCACCTCTACACATCTGCTTCTGAGATGGAACTGAAATGCTGATTGATGACCTTTATTTTTAGTGTTCCTCATTTAGCCCACTGTCATTTAACTCAATATCAGAAATTTATTTTAAAATGATAACTATTTTGGATTAAGTAACTGTGTGAGAGAGATTTATGAATATGTAACTTTCTGACTCTCCTGTATGCATCTAAATATTCTGTGTTCATACTGTTTTTTTATATTTTGCACAAAACTATCATCCTTTCCATACTTCCTCTCTGTGACCATGTTCCTGTTCTCCAAAGTTCTCTAGTATTTTTCTTCTTTAATATCTGTTCTCTCCATTGTTTCCTATCTGGTATACATAATCACAGGTTTCGCCTATTATGGTGAAGGGGGAGAAACTGCCATTCATTTAAATACTTGACTGCATTGGTTTCTGTTCTTAGTTTCTTTTCTTTAATTTTATAAGCCAAACTTCTAAGTAGGAGATTAGCTGCTTTTGCACTTTGCATTAATCTTTCTATCTGGCTTCATTCCCTGTCTTTTTGTTGAAATTCCATTTTTGAAGGATACCATGAGAGCAATTTGCCAAGTCCACAGGTCTTTGTCTGTTCTCATTTGACACTGTTAATTCTCCATTTAAGAGTCCTACACCATCTTGATTATATGAAATTGGCAAAATTATTGAAGCTTGTTCAGCATCAGTTTCCTCTTGTATTACATTGGGCTAATAGCTCTTAAGCATTTTGAGTATAAAATGAAACCACATGTATGGAAATACTTGGTGTACATAGTCAGTGGCTCAGTAAATAATAGTTGCCCCTACTATTAAGTACAGTAAGTGATGTGCGTAGTGTCTGGCTCTCTAAAATAATTGTTACTTGTTTTTCTTCCTTTCTTCCTGCTGTACCCCCACCCCCTTCCCTAAATAATAAGTTTTCTAAGTTTTTTTGGCTTTTTTTCTTATTCCTTTTTAGATTTTTTTTGCAAGAATTTGGCAGCTGTGATGGATGACCAGGCAAGTTAGTATCCGTAGGGTAGGCCATCCAACAGGCAAGGTGTCGCTCTCAGGCATGGTCCTAAGTTGCTTTAACAATTGTACTTTGTACTCAGTTGTGGTCATAAGGCCTTTCAAATGATTGAATACAGTCAACTCAGATGATCTCAAATAATCTCCCTTACTGAAAACCAACTGATTGTGGACTCTAATTCCATGTATAAGAGATCTGCATTGTTGTACCACACTTAGTGTTTGATTGCTTAAGCAGGGGATGTAGTCTAGCCATGGTGGTGTATAACACAGACCACCAGCTGGAATATAATTCAGTAAAAAAATCATACTCAGTATGGCAGAATACTTCTCAGACATTACACTAAGGCTTCAAGTTAGTTATGCCGGAGCAGAAATGTTCTTATATGCAAAACAATCCATTTAGGGAATGGGATGCATAGTATTTACCTATTCTGTTAAATTCTATAGAATGTCCTATATGTATAAGGACCCTGAAGCATACTCTCCAAAATATTCTGTGATGAGTTTCTATTAACATCCCTTTTCCTCTTCAGAATTTTTAGTACTAATGTGCTTTTTAAAATGTTTAGGCATTATTCGTATAACAATATATGTGTGCATTTTTACTTTGGATTTTAAAAACCCCATCTATATGGTAGGTTCATGAATAGTTGGAATAGAAAGGCAAAGCCACAAGAATTATTTAAGTATTTCTCTTAAACTTGGTATGTATAGTATAGCATAAAATTTGCAGATGATTAAAAGACAGATATCCAGGGAATGATTTGTTTAGATGAGAATTTCTGTATTTGAAATAGGAGATATTATGGTTTTGGATTCAGATCCCTAAAATGAATACCATCTGTATGGTGTGACATAAATAATGTGGGAAGCTTCCTTCCTCTTTTGAAACACAGAAAAATGATATAACATTACCTCCCAGTGTTAAAATGTAACCAAGCTCAAAGTAATAGAGAAGTGCTCAGGATAAGAAATGATAAGGCAGTCCAGTCCATGGTATGGTGACAGGTGGGAGTCTGGAGATTAATCTTAGAGTGTGGATGGGAGTTTAAAGGCATTGTGAACTTTGAAAGACAGGACTGCATAATGCGACAAATGAGACAGCTCTCCTCCCTTGAGTTGACCAACCTGTAAATAACCCAGGAGGGTCACAAAATCCTACCTTGTTTTTTCCATTTCTTGTGAATAACAGAGCTCTGAGGCTTAATCTCTAAGGCTCATTGTCTGAGTTTTATCTCTGCCTTTTCCTTTGGAAGTCCCATCTGCTTAAGATCTGGATAATTTACGTTGCAGCAGCAAGGTACATACCGCTAGGCTGTCCTGTCCTAATCTCTGAAGACCCACTTCTGAGGACCTTTTAGAAAACTTCATTGGGAATGAATGTTGTCACTTCAAATTGAGCATGTCTAAAACCAATCTTGTTTTTGTTTTTCCCACATGTCTTTTAGGAATGCTAATATTTTTCTCAACTAGACAGAAAACATCTCAGCCATTTCAGATCTTATACCCCTCCCCTTTTAAAAGGCCCATTGATTTTTTTTTTTCCTTTCCATCATGTGCATACTTTTTTCCTTCTCTTATTTGTCCCCCACACTGGTCTTGGGCAACTGACCAGGATTGGTCCAGTAGCTGGTATTCTCCACTCTCTGCCTTGACTATTAGCCACAGGGCCTGAATTGTGTTTATCTCTTATACTAAAAATCTTTCAAGGGCTTCCCTCTTGCTCCTAAGTTAGACCATAAATATACAAGATTTTCAGTCTAGACCCAGTTTATCTTTCTTACCTTGCCCAGCCCATTTATCTGATGGCTTGCTGCCTGGTCTCAGAACATGACTGCATTGAATCCCATTGCAGTCCAGGAAAGGTGACTACTTGTACTCTAAATGCACATTCACATTAGATGCACCAGGAGTGACTAGTTCTGCATCTCACTGAGACCTTCAAGGAGCCTGATGAAATGATTCTCACCCTGACATCAGAGTTTCCCCCGCATGTGTTAACTCCCCTACACTCCCAGGTGGCAAAACAAGTGCACGCGGAGCAGCAGAGCAACGTGCCTTCCGGTTGGACCTGTGCCTGAACCCAGCCACAGCCACAAGGGACTGATGTCCAAGAGCTGGAGGAAGACTTGGTCCAGTTAAGAGGTCTTTGAAGTGATGCACAATATATGTCTATAATTGTGCGCATGATACAAAATTCATAAGGAAGAGAAGAGCCTAGATTGAAAAGTTTGCCTCTTTTCCTTCTCAGGCTTAATCTCTAAGGCAAAACCATATTTTATCACTAACTGCCTGTTTTTGTAAATAAAGTTTCATTGCAACAGAGCCACACATTCATTTAAGTATTACCTACAGCAGCTTTCAAGTTGCAGCAGCAGAGTTGAGTAATTACTGTAGAAACTCTAAGTAGTAGCCCATGTGGCTGTTAAATATTTGGTTAAGAAAAATTTGCTGACTCCTAATCATTCTGGTTCCTTCCTTGGAAACTCAGATTATTATTTCTTGAGATTTGGTTTGTATTTACAGTTGTGTACATATTAAATGCACCTCCATCCCGGCCACGTGATGACTATAGACATATATATTTCAACTTAAAAGTATCTTAATAATTTTTCTATATTGTATATGTAGAACATTCTTCTTATTTTAGCTCCATAATGTGCTGTACATGGATTTACCATTTAATGGTTCCTTTTGATGGAAATATTTTTTATTATAAATGATAGCAAAAAGATCAGCTCCAGAGTGTTTCTATCTTAAACTTAGTTTTGTTCCTTTTCCTACTGTAACTTCCTGCCTACACTATGCATTGAGTTTTATTTTAGGGGGGCAGGATCATTAATGTCTGAAGTTGTTGGAATAGGCTTTGCTCAGAAAGTTCTACTTGAGTTGACTCTTCAGGAATCTGGATGCATAGGAGGATAATGTAAAGGAAGTCAGAAGGTACTGTGTGACTCAAGGCTTGCGGTTAGAAACTTGACAGGGTCTCAGACTGCACCACCCAGTACTTTAGCCACGAGCCAGTTATACACTGAAGTTTGAAAAAAGAATGTTAGCATTTAATTAGTAATTTTAAAAATATTGCTTATAATTTCAGTAGTAGTGCTTTAGTGGTATTGGGTTGAAATATTAAAATATTATTCTGAATAATTTTACCTGATTTTTTTTTTTTTTTTTTTTTTAATTTTGAGACAGGGCCTCACTAAGTTGCTGAGGCTGCTTTTGGCTTTTGAACTTGAGATCTGCCTCAGCCTCCCAAGCTGCTGGGATTATAGGCGTGTGCCACCATGTCTAGCTACTTCTTATATTTTAAAGTGTGGCAATGTGATATAATTAGTTTCAGGAAGGTTAATAAGTTGGTCATGTTGTGTGATGCCGCAGAAACAGAGTGCTAAGCGCCATCCCAAGGACTTTATTCCCTTAACTCACAGCAATCCTGAGGCATGGTCATCTCTTACTTTAGAGATGAACTTGAGTGACAGGAAAGTTTATTTATTGACCCAAGGTCACCGTAAATGGTAACGCCTGGGATATGCAGGTAGAGCAGACGGAGGAAATGATCCTTGCACGTAGTGAGCAAAAAATGGGAAGTGATCGTTTTCTAATCCTTCTATCTGCACAGTGTCCTGATACTCTGTCTTCCAAGTTTTCTTTTTAATTAATTTTTATTTTATTATCATTATTATTATTTTGGCAGTACTAGGAATTGAACCAGGGGCACTCTACCACTGAGCTGTATCTCAGCTCTTTTTTAGTTTTATTTATAGATAGAATCTTGCTTGGTTGCCCAGGCTGGCCTCAAACTTGGTGATCTTCCCGCTTCAATCTCTTTTTGTCTTGTTTTTATCACCAGGATGGATTATTGTAACAGTATGAGTGCGCAACGACAGCTATAAGTTGAATTTTATTTTTTATGTTCTCTTTATAGGGAGTTTTAAGATATGTAGCTTTGTCATCCTCTTAAACTTTATTTTGTCCTCCACATTTCACAGAGGAATAGAAACTAAATAATGTGGCTAAGGTTTTATGGCTAGGAACTACAAAGCCAAGGAAATATGTAGTTTTGATCACTATTGGGGTTTGATTATTAAAAGTAAACATTTTCTTTTTGAACTTGGAGTTAATTGATCATAACTTATATAGATTTATTCCTAAAATTTTCCTTGGATTTCAGATCCTGAAATTTAATATGAAGTTTCTTCATATAAAAAAGCTTATCCAGGGGCTGCAGCGGTGGCTCAGCAGTTACGGCACTTGCCTGGCATGCGAGTTCAAACCCCAGCACCACATACATGATGGAGTCTCAGAGCAATGAAAGGCACATGAAAAACTACATAAAAATTGTTTCTCTCTTTTTCTCTCCTAAAAAAAAAAAAAAAAAAAAGCCATCTTATCCAGTAGGAAAACATTGTGTTAAGGAGATGACACACCAGTGTCTTTAGGATGCTTAATGATCCTACAGTATTGGAACAGACAGGAGGCTCTTTTTTATTTTTATTTTGTAAATGATAGGAGGACAGTGAGAAAGAGAGAATCAAGTTTTTATTTAGTTTTTCATGTGGCCTTTGTTGCTGTGACCCTTAGTTGTATGTGGTGCTGGGGTTTGAATTCAGGTCTTCCCGCATGCCAGGCAAGCGCTGAAAGCGCCACGACTGCAGAGTCTCTGCTCCAGCCCCTCTTTTTTTTTTTTAATAGAGGGAGGGAAGGAGGGAGAGAATCAATTTTACTTAGCTTTTCATCTGTTTTTCGTTGAGGAGGCTCATTTTTAAAGGCACAGCAGTGTATGTGGAATTCAAATGGTAGTGTAGAGAATCTAGAAGCCCTTAAGATGGTGCTTGCGTAATCGAGGTTATGACTCTGGAGGCTGCAAAAATTTAGCAGTTGTTAAATTTCCTCTTTTTAGCTCAGAGTAATGCTGAAATCTGAGTAATGTTTAAAATTTTGTGGTCTGCACTGTGGTATTTTGAAATCAAGTTTGTGTCATGTATTTTGGAATGATATGAATGCTACAAATTAAGGACTTTACCCTTCTGACATCTCTGACCAAGGCTTTTGTAAAACATGTTAATGTCTCTTTTTGCGCTTCCAAAATAATTTATGTTCTGTGGTTTCTTTTTCATCTCTTGGGTTCTTATCTTTAAAATTGAAAGGTAAGCTATTAGGATTGGAGACCTATAGAAATGAGTTATATAGTTCAGTATTTCTCAACCTGGGAACTCTTGACACCTTGGATATGTAATTCTTTATTTGGGGAACGGAAAGGTCCTGTGCATTGTAGATGTTTATCAGTATCCCTGCCTTGACCCACTAGGTGCAAGTTGTTCCCTGTCAGTTGTGACAACCAAAAGTGTCTCTAGATGTCACCAACTGCCCCTGGGGAGACAGGTGCCCTGTGGAACCAGTGTGGAGTCTGTTTCTTCTTAAGTGGTGGTTCCCTTCCCTGGCACTCAGACATTGAGAAGGGAAGTTCCCACTTGGTCTCACAGCCTATTCCAGCCTCAGGTGGTTCTCTTGAGATAGAAACCTTTTCTCTATATTAACCTCAAACCTGTCACCTGTAAGTTTTAGTTCTGCCTCTGGGACCATATAGAGTGGGTAGCCTCACATACAGACTTCCCAGTTACTTATGTGATTGCCTTAGAGCCCAAAAGCCAGTAAACTTTTTCCAGTAATGAGCCATAGTATTTTGGGTTTTGCCGTTACATCTATGCTGGCTACATAACGTCTCTGTTGTACAATCTTATTCCTTCTTTCCTTCCCTTCTCTCCCTCTTTCCCTTTCTCTTATTCTCCCACCATTCCTCAACCTCCCTCCCTCCCTTATTTTTTACAACCTCTTAAACATGTAAAAAAAACATTCCTTGCTCAAACAGGCAGGGTTTGGCCTCCACTTAGTTTGCCAAACCCTGGTTTCAGATTCTCTTTATGTCTTGGGTGATCATCGGAGGATGGTCCCTTCCTAAAGAGTGGGACCTCAGAGCTGTACACAGCTTTGGGGAAGGGCTGAGCGGCACAGAATACTATGGGGCTTGCCATTAACTCCTTAAAGCACATACATGCTTATTGCCTTTCTGGAACTTGGTCACTTTTCATCTTAAAGCCAGCCAAGACTGGTTTGCCTTTTTATGAAGCCATATTAACCTTCTAGAATACTTTTTAGACTCCACTGTAGGACCAGTCACACATCCACCTATGTTAAACTATATTAAACCTTGTCTTTGCTAGAGCCAACTCTTGTTTATTTAAACCCAGGGACACTACCACTGAGCTACATCCCCAGTCCTTTTTTGTTTTTTACTTTGACATAGGGTCTCACTAGGTTGCTGAGGGTGGCCTCGAACTTATGATCTTTCTTCCCGCCTCAGTTTCCCAAGATGCTAGAATTACAGGCATGTGCCATGGCATCCAGCTGAGCCAGCTTTCACTATAGCATCAGAACTTTCAGGGTACTGCTTTGTCATACTTTGTTCATTTTATTGTGTCAAATGAACTTTGTCTCAGCTTCGTGTAGCTGTAATGTTTGATAAAGATACCTGGGTCTTCCACCCAAGTTACTAATAAAAATCTGGATGAGACATTTCTAACTAAATCTTAAATAACAAATACTTAGAAAATGAGGCAGGTTTTTTATTAAGAAATTTAGTTGTTGTACAATCAAAAATGCATCCAATGAAACAATATGATATGTATATATTCTTAAAATTAGATTTACCCCCTAGATTCCACACTATTCTCCCACCTTACCCCTCCCCCTCCTTCCTGATACATTTCTATGAATGCCCTAGATTATGTGTTACTACGCCTTTGCTGGTTTTAATATATGAGAGTTGACCATTTTTCACACAGGCCTGGGTCTAGCTCCAGCCTCCACAGGTCAGTGAAGACATTCCACCCTTGACTCTCTGGGTTGGCTAACTTCGCTCAACATTTCTTCCATTGCCATCCATTTACCTTCAATGGATGCAATATCATTGTTTCTAATTGCTGAGTAGAACTCCATTGTGTGTACATATATAACAGTTTTTGCAACTATTCATCCAATGAGGGGCGTCTGGGTTGGTTCCATAATTTAGCTATTGAAAATGGAGCTGCTATGAACATAGATTTTGCTGTGTCACTGTAATGTGCTAATATCAACTGCCGTGGAAAAATACCCAGGAGAGGGTTAGCTAGATCATATGGTGGGTTCATCCCTAATTTTTTGAGGATTCTCCACACTGCTTTCCAGAGGGGCTGTACTAGTCTGCAGTTCCACCAATAGTGTGCTGGTGTTCCTATCTCTCCACTACGCCTCCAGCATCTATTATTGTTTATATTCTTCATTTTTGCCAATCTGACCGGTGTGAGGTGAAACCTTACTATAGTTTTTATTTGCATTTCTCTGATTACTAGTGATTTAGAGCACTTTCTCATGTATTCGTTGGCTTGTTCAATGTCCTCTGTTGAGAAGTTTCTATTTAGCTCTTTGGCCCATTTATTGATTGGGTTGTTGTGTTTTTAAGTTGAGATTTTTGAGGATTTTGTAAATTCTGGGTATTAGTCTCCTGTCAGAAGAATCACAGGCCATGATTCAATGAGGCAGTTTTAATGTTGCAGCTGGAGTGGTGGCTCAGCAGTTACAGCGCTTGCCTGGCATGTGCGAGGACACGGGTTCAAACCCCAGCACCACATACACAAGTGTCAGAGCAACGAAAGCCACATGAAAAACTAAATTAAAAAAATTGATTCTCTCTTGCTGACCCTTTTTTAAAAAAAAAGCTCTGCGTTATAGCAACCAAGTAATAAATAACCATAGCAAAAAATAAAAACTGAATCTTATTTATATGTAAAACAAAAGAATTTTAAATAATAATTTGTTTCAAAAAGTAAATGGTAATTGTTTTTTTCTTCCAGAAAGGATTTACACCAGCAGCCCCAGTTCATGCCAATAAAGAAGAGCCAGCTACCCAGACCAATTTGGGATTTATCCACGCATTTGTTGCTGCCATCTCAGTCATCATTGTGTCTGAATTGGGTGATAAGACGTTTTTCATAGCGGCCATCATGGCAATGCGCTATAACCGGTTGACGGTGTTGGCTGGGGCTATGCTTGCCTTAGCCCTGATGACCTGCTTATCAGGTGAGCGTTTTTTCCCCAGTGAACGATGAATGAAGGGGACAGCAGGGTGGGCAGCAGTGAGTTGCTATTGGGATTTGGTTTACACTCCAGAAATTAGTAAACAGCAAATGATTTCAGCACATATTTTTTTTTTTTTTTTTAAAGAGAGGGACAGTGGGGGCGGAGAGAGAGAGAATTTTTTAAATTTAGTTTTTCATGTGGCTTTTGTTGCTCTGATACTTCGCTGTGTACATGGGTGCTGGGGTTTGAACCGTGTCCTTGTGCATGCCAGGCAGTAACTGCTGAACCACTGCTCCAGTCCCAGCACATAATTTTTTTTTTTTTTTTTTTTTGAGAGAAGGACAGAGAGAGAGAGAGAGAATCGATTTTTATTGAGTTTTTCACATGACTTTCGTTGCTCTGACACCTAGTTGTGTACATGGGTGCTGGGGTTTGAACCTGTGTACTTGCACATGCTGGTCAAGCGCCGTAACTGCTGAGCCATTGCTCCAGCCCCCAACATGTAAATTCTTAGAAGCCAGACCACACCTTTAAAATGAAATGTTTTGCTGTTTACAACCAAGATCCATATTCCTTCATCACTTATGCAATGATGTTTTGTCCTTATTTTTATTCTGTTTCAGTTTTTTTTTTCTTTTCAGTATGGATAAGCTTATTTATATTTGGTATTTTAGAAATAGGATTCAAGAAACCACAAAGAATTGCATATTTTCATGTTGAAGGACATTTGGGAGGTAATCACTAGTGTGAGAAATAACTTTCAGTTTATGTTTTATTAAGCTATTCTTAACCCTTTATCGTAAGGCCCTCCCTGCATGCTACTGATTTTACTAGCTTATAGGCATTAATTTTTCAGAATATTAGATCATCAGAAAGTCAATTTAATGCTGAAATAACTGAACAAAGTTTAGTCTCTTGATTCAAAAGCTACCTCAAGCCGTATGGTTTGGTGGAAAATATTGAGCTTTTTCCCTTTGAGCCAAAGTTATTTTGAGTCTGATTGGCCGTTTATTAGCCTAATGAAAAGTTATATAATCTCTTTGAGCTTTAATTTCCCCATCTGTGAAATGGAAATAATGGTGTCTGCCCCATGGGCACTGTTCTGTATGAATGGTGCACTGTATTTAGAGTGCTGCGCACTCACCTCTCTTCCCTCAGCGTGCCTGAGATTTATTGTAACACAACTCATTTCTTAAAGTGCAAAATAAGTTTTTTTCTGGCTATGTGGTGCCTTAATACTTGCTACAGTTTGTCTTTATAAACATATAAATAAATTTTTTAACAAAACAATTTGAATACTTTATACCTTTTGGAAATTAATATGGGAATTATTAATAAAAACATTCATTTCTCTTCCGAAGCAAGTATTGATAGGAAAAGGGAAGAGTTGCACATGATGACCTCACTTTGGAATGTGTCTGAACAGTATCAGAAATGTGTTACTGAAGCTTCCATTTCGGGGAGGCCTTCCTACCTGGAAGGTGGCTGTTGGTCCCCACCTCTGTATGTTCGGCTCCCCTCAGTCGTGTTGTCTGACCTCTGTCTCGACCCTTGCCTTTTTTCCTCTAGCTGCTGGTGCTGAAAGCTCTTTTGCACCTCTGCTTTTTTGAAATGGTCTGAAACAGGAACTGGCAAACCCTTTTTCCTATGTATTCTTGAAAATGATTTTGAAAAATTATGTACCACCCCTCACACTGAATTTATCCAAAAATTTTCATGGCAAATTTAAGGAATAGCAAAGGTCTACTTTCTGGCATATTGTATAAAATAAAACTTATCATGTTTTAAAATATACCCAGTGCAATCTAAATACCATTACAATTTGATAGCTACCATCACTCTCATTCCTTTGGAAAAAATCACTTTTTCGGGGTTGGGGATTTAGCTCAGTGGCAGAGCACTTGCCTAGCATGCGCAAGGCCCTGAGTTCAGTCCTCAGCCCTGAAAAAGAAAAAGAAAAAAAAAAAACACTTTTTCAGCAGTTGGAAATTTGTATTTTTCTTCCTATAATTATTTTCGTTTACTTTACTCAGTTTTAGGATAAGGTTTTGCTTGAAAATCTTATATGAATCATTCTGTTTTTAATATCTACAATAAAAACATACCTTTAATACTGAATTTTGAAAGAAATAAAATTTCTTTTACGTCTCTATATGTTTAACTTTATAAATTGAGTTACAGTTATTAGTACATAGTTGATCAAAGCAAATGTATCACAAATTCAAACATTTTTTCAAAATTGAAAATGTATCTTTAAGATATGATAGGGCCGTTGTTTTTATAAATGTTTATATGTCTGTGAGTGAATATTATTTCTAGAATGAAGAAAATTTTAGTGTCAACACTGATCCTTTTAAAAAATAAGGGCTGAGAAATTTTACTTTCATAGAAACAAGTAGCTGAATGGTCAGTTTTGTTATAGCCATGCCATGTTTAGAACTCCTGAGCAAAATGCTGACATCACATGTTAGACAATCCTCAGAAATGATTTTTGATTCCTTATCAACTGATGGCTCAATAAGATCTTCTGTTAGTTTTGCTGAAAGCAGAGAATTTGAAACCAGCAAGTACTATGTTCTCTATCTGAGAATTAGAAGTACCTGGGTTAACTGGATTATTTAGAAATGATTGAGGAAATAGAAATATTGTTAATTTAAGCGCACTGTTGCCAGTGAAGTGCTGGAGTGTCAAGAGAGAAGGTTTCTGCAGAAAGGAAAGCAGAAGGACAGGAGCCAGGGGAAGAAACAACAAAGTTATAATGCCATCTAGTTTTTTGCTTCCAGTAGAGATATCAGGGCAAAAAAGATGACTTTATATGTATTAGTAAGTAAATTTTTTCTTCTTTTAAAGATTACAGTAGGGGCTGGAGCAGTGGCTTGGCGGTTATGGCACTTGCCTGGCATGAGCAAGTACACAGGTTCAAACCCCAGCACCACGTACACAAATAAGTGTCAGCAACGAAAGCCATGTGAAAAACTCAATAGAAATTGTCCTTCTCTCTTAAAAAAAAAAAAAGATTAGAGTAGTTCTCTGAGGCTTCATTTTCTGTGGGTTCAGTTATCTGTGGCCAGTTGTGGTCTAAAAATATTAAATGGAAAATTCCAGTATAAAACTTCTTAAGTTTTTAGATTGCATACTATTCAGAGTATCAGAATAACACGAAAGGGCAGATTAAGAGTAACTCGGGTACTCTGTGGCACTGCCACAGGGCATATAGGAAAAATAGTAATACATACAGGTTTGCTAGTATCCAGGGTTTTAAGCATCAGCTGGAGGTCTGGAAACGTATTTTCTGTGTGGATAAGAAGGGACTGCTATATCCAAAGATAAGTAAGTTTAGGAGATTTTTAAAAGTTTACTATGTTTTATTTTTTAAATTTTAAAACTTTTTAATGGAGATAATTTTAAATTGGCAAAGGTATACAAAATAAGCGTAAAGAATACGTATGTATCTTTTACCCAGATTCACCTGTTAACATTTTGCCCCATTTGCTTTAACAGTTGCATTTGATCTATATAAATAAAATTGTATGTGCATATATGCATATGTCTATATCTATAGGTATATAATGTATACATACCTAATCTGTGTACATAGGTGATAAATATACCTAATCTGTGTATGTATAGATTATAAATATACAGTACTTTAATCTACCATACACATTTTTGTGTGCAATATTCTAGCAACATTCTTTTGTGTGTGTATCTTGTGGGGAGTACTGGAGATTAAACCCAGGGCCTTATGCATGTTAGGCAAGTGCTCTACCAGTGAGCAACTTGTGAGACAGGGTTTCAGGAAGCTGCCCAGGCTGTTCTTCAATTTGTGATCTTCCTGTCTCAGCTTCCTGAGTAGTAGGAATTACAGGTGTGTGCCACAAAGTTCTCTATAGCTGTATTCATATTCTTTATCAATGTTCTTCGTAGCAATATTTTCTGTCTTATACACAGGATTCAGTCTAGGTCAAGTATTAGATTTAGTTATTACCTTTTTGATCTTTTCATCTGAAATGTTTCCACAGCCCTTTATGTTCTATGACATCAGATTTTGAAGAAGTGTCCCCGCTCCCTGCTTAATGGATTTTTTTTTTCATTTTATTTTCATCTGATGCTTCCTCATGATTAAATTGGAGTTGTGCATACTTGACTAGAAAACTGCATAGGTGATACTGTGTCCTTTGAACAGTATCCCATACGAAAGCACAAATGTCCATTTTCCCCTTACTGGTATATTAATTTTGATCATCTTGTACCTTCTCTGTCTTGTCTTGGAGTAGGTCATTTCTCTGAAGAGCCTTGAGGAGTGATTTAGTGGGTAGATGTGGGTATAAGACAGGCTCCTTGTTATGGAGGTATCTTTGCTTCTTGGCTTTTCAGTGGACAGAGCTAGAAACTATATTTCTGTACTGGATGGAAAGATAGATGACTGGATGGATATCTGCATTGTGCAGACAGATACATCTGTAAGAAATTTCTAGTTTTCTAAGACATACATTTTACTCCAAATAAGGGGGGAGGGTGGAGAAAGAAAAAAGCAAAGAGATAGGAAAAGTGAAGAATTTCATTAAAATTGAGGAAAGATCAGTAGAGTAGATGAAGGAGGGATGAAACGTGAAGAACAGTGGAATGAATCCGAGTGAACTTTCACGTGCACATACGTGACTGAAGTATAGTGAATCCCAATATCAAGTTTATCCACAAGACACTAATTAAAAAAAAACAACAACTGTAAATTGCAGAAAGATCAATAGAGTAGAGGGAGAGGTGAAAGGCAAGGACAGAAGTGCTGGGAACTGATTTAGAGCAAATTATATTCCATACTTTTATGATTATGTCAAAATATATCCTAATACTTTATATAACTAAGAAGAATCAAAGGTATTTACTTTAGCTAAAAAGGAGCAGAGTTTGAATCATGCCATGAGAATTTCATCACAATTCTTCACTATAAGTTTATAATTTAAAGATTTGTAATAAAAAAATAACACTTACATAATGGGGTGTGGCTTCTTTATAGGGCATCAAAATTAGACTGCCTCCAGTCCTGTGCCCTACACAACTAAGTGGCAAGCCACACCCTGGCTGAATAGGTCTGGAGGGGCAGTCAGTATCCCCATCTTCAAATGGGCCACTGATGTCTTGGTAAGCTATGTTAGGGCCATGGTTAGACTTAAAGGTTCAACATCAGTGGAGGGAAAGATGTGAAATCATTTAAGGTTGTTATACATTAGGTTCTGATGTGAACCAACTTTAACCGTGAAATTATGGGGGCTGGAACGGTGGCTCAGCCATTATGGTTCTTGCCTGACGTGTGAGGACATGAGTTCGAATCCCAGCACCACATACACAACAGAGTCTTGGCGCAATGAAAGCCATATGAAAAACTAAATAAAATTGATTCTCTTCTCTCACTGTCCCTCTCTCTTTAAAGAAAAAAAAGGTGGTAAATTATGAATTCTCTTTTTTTCTTTTTTTAAATTTTTTTTCCTCTGTCTCACTAGAGAGACAGAGAAAGAGAGAAACTATTTAGTTTTCCACATGGCCTTAGTTGCTCCAACATTCAGTTGTGTTCGTGGTGCTAGGATTTGAACCCAGGTCCTCATGCTTGCCAGGCAAGCGCTAAAACCACTGAGCCACCACTCCAGCTCCTCTTATTTTTTAAAGAGAGAAGGACACTGTGTGTGTGAGAGAGAGAGAGACAGAGAGAATCAATTTTTATTGAGTTTTTCATATGGCTTTTGTTGCTGTGACACTTATCTGTGTATGTGGGTTGCTAGGGTTTGAACCCGTGTACTTGCGCATGCTGGGTAAGTGCCGTAACCACCGAGCCACCTCCAGCCCCATAAATTATGAATTCTTGACATTGACCCCATCTTAGGTTGGTTGTGGTAACGCCAATTAACCAGATACACTGTGTTTTCTTCTAGTTTTATTTGGCTATGCCACCACTGTCATCCCCAGGGTATACACATACTATGTCTCAACTGCATTATTTGCCATTTTTGGCATTAGAATGCTTCGGGAAGGCTTAAAGATGAGCCCAGATGAAGGTCAAGAGGAACTGGAAGAAGTTCAAGCAGAATTAAAGAAGAAGGATGAAGAAGTAAGTCATAGCACTGTTAAATATCGGGCCAAAAAGGAACTCACCAAGGAATACCAACTATCCAGAAGTTTTTAATGGTCACATCCTAATGTTATATCTGAGCTACACACACAGTCTTGTTCAGCTTCCCTTCTTAAAGCTGACTATGATAGGATTCTGGATTAGTGTGAACATGATAAAGGAGAGATGAGTACTTAACCTGGTAGTCCAGTTCCTTCAGTAGATTGATTTGTTCCTAAAAAGCAGGAACTATATTTGTATTTTATAATTTTACATGTTCCTTCCAT
The DNA here is from genome assembly GCA_004027875.1 of Aplodontia rufa. Lineage (NCBI taxonomy): Eukaryota > Metazoa > Chordata > Mammalia > Rodentia > Aplodontiidae > Aplodontia > Aplodontia rufa. The sequence continues at coordinate 50,006 of PVKS010007372.1, forward strand.
AGTAACTAGGCTACTAAGTGATCAATAAGTGCTGTTTGATTTATTTTGTTGAGGAGGAACAGAAGAATTCAGAACATAGCATATATTGCTACATGAATCCAGTGGTTCAGAGGGGAAGCTAGGATCACGGGAATGTCGTTTCTTTGGAACATATTCCACAGAATTTAAGCAAAATAAAAGAATAAGTGATTTTTGTGCTATTTCAGTTGCTTCCTAATACATCATTTTTCATTTTAGTTTCAACGAACCAAACTCTTAAATGGTCCGGGAGATGTCGAAACGGGAACAAGCACAACGATACCTCAGAAAAAGTGGCTGCATTTTATTTCACCCATATTTGTTCAAGCTCTTACACTGACGTTTTTAGCAGAATGGGGAGATCGCTCTCAACTCACAACAATTGTTTTGGCAGCTAGAGAGGTGAGTGGGATTTAACACTGTGTTTATGTTAAAGCTAAATATAAAAAATGTTACTCTGCTCAAATAACTGGACGTTGTCAGTGGCCAAGAAATTATTTTCTGTGTTAGATTCTGACATCTGATCATCTTTCCACTCTCATATTAGCTTTCTAGTTTCTGCTTCTGGTTTGAAGAAGTTCTTGTATTCAAATTTAATTGTTCTGTTTTCTCTCATCTTGGTAGGGCCTTTCCCCGATTTTACCAGAAGCTGTGGTGCCCTAGCTGGACTTGCTTGCTCTTAGAACCTTTGATAGGCTTGTTGAGAAGATGTTATATTATTGAAGGCCAGTTTACTAATAAATATCTAAGGCCTTTTGCAATGTGTTAACTTGTATCTTCCACTGCTACTGAAGGAATGGAGTATTGCACAGGTTACTGGATTTATTGCAGTTGAGTGAATTTAGAAACAGGCTGAGCTTTCCAATGAGAGTTGATTCAGTTGTTCACAGGTTATGTAGCTCTTGGACTATTCATTTTCAACATCATTTTTAATGACACAGACATTTTAAAAGGTATACAAAGAACAAAAAAACACTTAAGTTAAAATGTTCACAGTGCTTATATCTTTGGGTACTACTATTGTGGGTCAGTTGTTTCTGTATAGAAAATTTTTGTTCCATCATAGCTCTATATTAGCAAGTGCTAGGTAAGCTAGAAGAGACCTCAGTTCATCTTTTTCCAGCTACTCAACCTCTGAGGCCCAGAGAGATCTTGGGTGAGGACCAGAGCTATTGGTAGCAGGACAAGGCCCAGACTGAGATCACCTGCCTTTGGATTCCTTTCTTCTCTGTCTCATCTCGTTCATAGTTGTGGAATTGCCACTTATTTTAAAGCTACCTATTGGTTTCTTACTGAACCTTTTTTCTCTTGAGGGGAATAGTAATGCTTTATGTAGCAGAGGTTCATACAGATTTGTCAAGTTTACTGGGGGAGAGGGTTATAGACTGGAAGCTGCAACTACTTTTCAGGCTTTTCTTGACCTTATCTATTTTTACATCAAATTGTACAGTTTGGGATTAAAATGAATTTTGAAGTCTTGGCAATGTCTACCATAACAGAAGAAGTTCCTTAACATAGCCTGCAGTTTAAAATATAAAGCATTTTGAGGGCCAGAACAAAGATAGCAGGGGAAAGGCTGTTTTGTTAGAGAAGTAAAAAAATGCTGTATTTGGGAAGAGGGGGTGAAAAAAAAGAGGTTCCCTATTTTTCATTCACTTCCTGTAAAACAAACTTTCTTTTAAAATGTTACTTTAATGGCCGTGCCCAGTATTCTTGATTTCTAGCTTTTTGTTAACTTTCAGATTGCCAGAATTGGGACTTGAAAGTAAGTGACCAGGTGGTGGATGTGGGGAGGTTCCACAGGGTGAGCTGCGATGGCAGAAGCTCAGAATTTCTCCTACACACTTTTCTGTGTGGGAGTGACTTAATGGATTGTCAGCTTGTGTGTGGGACGCCTCGGTCCATGCCTCCTAGATCATGGCACATGGTGCTGGTTTTTCTTCTTGTGTGACCGTTACAGCTGCACTTCCCTGTTTTTCCTCATCCCAAGCGGGGGTCACTTCCTTTGTGGGTTGATGCTGGCTCCCAGACGCCCTTCCACACCCAGTGTTGTTTAATGAGCTGTGAAGGGCGGGTGTATTATATGTTGTTCTTCCTTATTATTCCTTTTTATTTTTTCTTTTTTTGTATAAACATGCAGTAGCCTAGTGAGTCCATTTTATTCTGGAACTCTACCCCTACTTCCAACATTAATGTTCCCAAATTTGATTTCACAGAATTCTTGTATCTTTTGAGATGTTAATGGATACTATGTAAAAAAGGGGGGATGGGGAATACAAAAGTTTGAATCAGACTTGTCAAGTAATATATCCTTCTCATTTTTTTTATTTTATTTTTAAGAGAGAGAACAGTGATAGACGGACAGAGAGAGAGAAATCAATTTTATTTTTTCACATGGTTTTTGTTGCTCTGAGACTCCGTTGTGTATGTGGTGCTGGTGTTTGAACTCGTGTACTTGCGCCTGCTGGGCAAGTGCCCTAACTGCTGAGCCACCACGCCAGCCCCTCCTCATTTATTAAAACTCAGTGTACAGATTAACAGACTGTAAAATCCTGTATTAAAAGAAATTTTGTTCTATTTAATCTAGTGATTTTTTTGAAGTACTGTTTTCAAATAAATGGCACTGTCTTCTGAGGTAGCAGTAATAGAAGTTGCAATATACACAGATGGAATTTGGGAACCATATTACTACTTTTTTCCATTCCTCGCAGTAGACGCTTCAGATCGTTTCCACTTCCTGTCTCTGCAAATACACTGTCCACCTCAAGGCACGAGGCCTTCCTCCTGCTTCAGAAAGCAGTAGCAGACCCTTCATTTCCCACCCCTCACAACTGCAGCTGCTTCCCTGCTGCATCCTGGACCTCAGCTCTCTCATCTCTTCCTCTCACACCCCCCCCCCCCCAGCTTAAATCTTGCTTACTCCTGGCCCAATTTTGTGAGTATTTTTAGCATGCAGTTTTCCTCCTCATCTTGGTCCTCTTTCATGGGGTCTCTCTGCCAAATACCACTTTCTTCCCCTTGGCATCTCTCAAAGGGCTTGACTGTGGTAGGAATAAATGTCATCGCCACTTTTCCTGCTTACAAAACCCACAGAACTCCCCATACCAGGATGCTGATTTGGTGCCTTACTTGAGTTCCCGGCAGCTGCTCACAAGACCTGGTGTGGTCTTGAGAGGCTCACCACCCGGTCAGCTCTTCAGTCTTCTACTCTGGCTGTGTTAGCAATGTCCTTCTTTTGGATTGTCTCACAGGGCTACTATACTCAGTCCTTCAGTCTGTCCACCTCCAAATTGAGCTGATTCTTGAACTTCTCCACTTTAACTCCTGTCAGCACCCTTAAGCCCTCTCTGCTCTCTATTTCACACTGGAGTTGCTGTAATTAACCCAGAGAACTAGAAACTTGGGTGTCATGTGTGATTTGTTTGCATAGCACTTGTTTATCATTAATTATGCCACAGTTTCTCACAAATTCATCTGTTTTTTCTCTGCCTATAGTTTCCCACCCCAATCCAGGCTAGCGTTGCTTCTTACCAGAATTCTTGCCTTGCCTTCAGTCGTGTTCCCTACCATTTTAGATTTCTGAAGTGTAATTTTCCAAGTAGAAACAGACAGTGTTTGAATACAGAGGTTGAACTCTGAATTCGGTGGGTCCTCCGTGACCTGGCTGCCATCTTGATGCCTTGTTGCTTCTCTGTAGAAATGCTGAAGAGCTCTGCGGTTGGTTGTCTTTCATTGCTGTTCTGTTGCTTTTTCCTTAGCATTTCCTTCCTCCATAAAACAAAAATCCTCTCACTCACACCTGCTGTTCTTCAGGGCTGTCTTTTCTGGAAAACCTTCACTGATCCTAATTTGACTGTCTCCAGTCTGCTCTTACAGCAGTTTTTACTGGATGGAAAACTCTTTCTGGCATTGTGCTAAAAGCATGGAGAATAAAGAGTAGGGTTTCTGTTCTCAGGAAGTATAGCCACACTATATCATAAAGGTTTAGTGTTTTTTTTTTTAAAGAGGGAGAGAGAAAGATAATCAATTTTATTACTTTTTCATTTGGTTTTTGTTTCTCCAACACTTAGTTGTGTATGTGATGCTGGGGTTCAAACCTGGGTCCTTGTGCATGCCAGGCAAGCGCAACACTGCTAAGTCGCCACTCCAGTCCTTCAGTGTTTCTTAATAGCAGACTTAGTAGTAGTTTCAACCTTGGTTTCAAACTAGCAAATTAATGCTAGTTTCCTTCCAGGATCCCTATGGTGTAGCAGTGGGTGGAACAGTGGGACACTGCTTATGCACTGGACTAGCGGTAATTGGAGGAAGAATGATAGCACAAAAAATCTCTGTCAGAACTGGTAAGTTTTTGGTTTGGCTTTTTAAAATTAAAAGCTAACATCATTTGTTCACTGAGAGATTAGAAGAATACTTCTAAAGTTCACCTGGTCTTTGCAATTATCTCCTTTGAAGTCCTAGGTGTCACTCATTACTACGGAATGCTTTTTCCATGGGAAAAAGTTAGTAAAATAAAAATGCCATCTAAAATCACGTGGAAGTATGGGAAATTTTGGACCATAAAAATGTATAATCATAAGACCAGGTGTACTGATTCTGCTGAAAGCTGTAAATAATCATGAAGCTACAGCTGAAATACTCTGAGAGTCAGAAGTTGAACATTTTTTATAATTGGACTTTAAGATGAATTCTGTTGCTTATCTCAATTTAATACTTTAATTTCTCAAAACACCAGAGAAGAGACTGGTTCTTACTGTTCAGAATTATATTTCTTCTTTATAATTGTTGTTCTTTGCTGTATAAATGGAGTTAATTTGTTTTCAAGGTTAGTTTGCTAGATTGGAAAAACAGGCAACTTCATTGGTGCCCTCATAATTTTGTTCATACAGTATTATTAGCATACAGGAAGAATTTTACTTCATTTAACTTCTTTCTCTTCTCTTCCAGTGACAATCATAGGAGGTGTCGTTTTTCTGGCGTTCGCATTTTCTGCACTATTTATAAGTCCTGATTCTGGTTTTTAATAAGCAATTTGTTCATCTGTATTTAGTATAAGATAAACTATTTTCTGTACATAGTGTACATTACAACTAAAAGTGATGGAAAATACTGTATTTGTAGCATTGATTTGTGAGTTTGACCCATTTAATGAAAGTATTATGTCCAAAAGAGATAATCACTGATTCTATTTGTAAAATGGATTTTTAAAAGAAACCAGACTTCTAAGTGTGGACTTTTTTTCAGCATAATTATGTCAATATAGTCTCCATTTCTGTTTTGGTATGTATAGAACCATTGTACAGTGGGGTCTACCACTTGATTTTCTTTCAACATGACCCCTTTATAAGGAATATATTCTCCTTGGTCACTGAGGCGTTTCAAAATGTTTACCTTAAAAATTTCCTTGTGGAAAGAATGAATTTCTTTTTTAAAAAACATTTCCCTAAGCAAGTAAGCAGTAGTTTAATCATAAGTCTTTTCAAAATTAGATTGTTTTTAAAGAGAGACAAATACGGTAATCTATTAGATCAATAACATGATGCAATTTGAATTGTTTGCTAAGTTCATTCCTTTTTTTTTCTTTAATTGGGTAGGATACCCAATATGAAAATGGTCAATATTTGACAATGTGGAATTACCAAATTAAAAGAGAATACTGTGAATGTATTCATATTTTTTCTATATTGAATAAATAATGTAATATAGATACAATGTAAATAAAAGTGGTATGACCAGTGCTTGTTTTTCATTGTGTGTTGTACAAATCATTTTTTCTAACTTACCCAAGAAGTACTGCTGTTATCTAGGCCATTTCTAAAGCAGATGTAAAAACACTGATCTGTAGCTGACCAGGAGCCAGGTATTATTCTGAAGCATTGTCTAACTTGTCCTTCACAATTCTATGAGATAGTAGGCACCAATACAAGATTTAAAAAAAGAAAAAAAGGCAACTTGAAACTTGCCCAAGGTGACATTGTATTATTAGGGAATCAAATGAGCCTGCAATCATTCTTATGCTAAGGATGCCTCATTTTATCATAGCAACTTCAATAATCAGTGTCAATTAAAGTGTACTTCACCTTCACCACCCACTCAGGCAGCACAACAGCTGTTCTCCCAGACTGTAGGTCCGCAGTGCAATCTGTGACAGCTCATCACCCAGCACTGCTAATGCACAGTAGCTGCAGGAAGGAAGCTGACCCCTGAAAAAGCCTACAAGTGGTCCTCTGCTAAAAGCAGCCTTGAGGTGTCTAGTTAGGCAGTAGCATGTACTGATTGAGGAAAAGATCATTTTTGGAAACTTTTAAGGAGTTTAGGTTAGGACTCCACACTATACTGTCTGTAGTTACTCCTAATATTGCCGTACCTTCTAAACAAAGTGAGGGATTATGACAGACTGATGAAAGATGAGCCTGGCCCAAGGAACTAGCTTAATGTATGAATAACAGCATAGCTCCACCCACCCCACTCCTTGCAGCAAAAGGTAACTACTTAGAGATTTTGCTAATTCAGACCTAAGCTACAAGATAAAAATTGCTAATGCAGGTACTTTTGTTGAAGAAAAGAAAGGAAAATGTCATCGATAGATTTTAAAATATTTAATAGTCTTTCTTTAAACTCCAAAATGTGATTCTTACAAGTTATGTGCCACATAAAGCAGATATTACTTTTGGAGAAATGCAGGTGATACTGAAAAACATAGCACTGAGGTATTTTTTTATTTTTAAAATTGAAGGAAACAAAGTCTGGATTCTAATTATTTTTACATTTACAAAAATAACCCCACAATGCTACTGCTTGGCTCTTTTGCTATAATTTTAGGTTCTGAATACAAGCACAAGAGTCTATGGGAAAGGGCAGTATAACAGTACTTATATAGACCTGGAAAGCTATACACCTCATAACCTAGAAAAAATGATCATAGAGCAAGAGGCCTGAGTGGAGGTAGGCTAGTAACCATTTTGACTTTCTTCTCAAAGGATAGCCTTGAAAAACAAGTGTAGCCAACTTACCAAATTATAATGGCAATATTACAAAATGCTCTACATATTTTATACAATGCTGTATTTCCAAACATAGCTCATGAAAATCAGAGACCCTATATAGCACCGTTGAAACCATTCATTATTCCTCATGCTTGTATACAATTTAGGATTTTGGCAGAAGACAATACTGAAAAATGCCAAGTCTCATTTTTGTAAATTAATTTGGATTTCATTTAAATGCTTGCTTTAGGGGGAAAAGTCTTAACTCAAGATCAGTAGCCATTTAGGAACAGCTCCACCCTTCTGGAAATAAAAATGACAGGCTACATCTACTTTTTAAATTTTAAAACCAAGAACCAAGCAGTAAAGACAGCAATGTCAAGAACAGCACACTAAGAACCACACAAAACATCAGAATTTGGTGTGTGCTTTTACAACTATCAACTTGATGTTAAACAATTAAAAATTCACAAAGATAAAACTTTTTTTGCACTAACTGGTTTCAATACAGCACTGATTTAACTCATCTTTGGGCTTCAGTCTTCACAGAGTGAATATGAAAGTGCCACATTGAGGCCCTTCTTCAACTTAAACCACAGTAAAATAGAATTCAAAATAATTCTAGAATGGTTTAAATTATAGCCATTCTGACTGACATCTCTCTTTTTAAAAAGGTATTTCCTGGATAATGTTTTTGCTGAAGATGACTGTCAGGTATACATCAGTTTGAAGATGACATATCTTTCCCTACAGTTTAGTTTCTTAGTGCTGGCACAGACCATTGCCAGCAGTAAACTTGCACCAGTACAGGCCAACTCACAAAACATTTGAATGTTATTTCTTAAAGTGACATCACAGTTTGTTTCTTCAGAGGTTTAAAAGCAATACATTTGAAAACAGCTATCTTTGATTTAACCCTCACAGTTAAACATTTTTTATATGTTAAATCTAACATGTGGTTGACATGTTTTAATTACCATTCTCTAAGGGATCCCTTTGTGTGCTATTCCTAGCCTGTGCAACTCCACAGAGTTACTCTTAGTGCCCTAACGTGGAGGATTATGTACAACAAGTGAACAAGAAGGATTCTGAAATACCTAGGCTTCAAAATGTTCAAACACTGCTTTAATTGGACAACGCTGTGTATGCAGGTTTGGTTTTGCTTTTTAAAGACCAAGCAATACTACACTATATAAAGACAGCAAATTTCTGAAGTAAACATTTTCATTGTGTATACAGCGTTCCATTTATACATGTTTAAGGACTTTAATATGGATATGATAATGACAGCCATTAGAAGACACTCTTTTTTTTTTTTTTTTTTTTTTTTACTAACAATTCTTGAAATGGGCAGAATGGAGGCAACACATGCCCTTGGTTCTGTCATACTGGCCTTTGGCTGTATTGGGGAAATAATCATACAAAAAGTGCCCATAAAATAGAGAAGGCAGCAAGTGAAGCTAGAAAAGATCAGAGTTATGTAAAGCAGAGTTGAAAGGAGTTACCTTTTCATTTTTTTTTCTTAAATGAGCTGAGAGCAGGAGAGAAGTGCAAGGGCATCTGAATTTGGGCCCTCCACTGTCATCCTGTAGTGAAACATTTGGATTGTTCATGGAGAGTCATCAAGAGGGCTAGCAACTACCACCCCAAATAAGAGCCAGTTCTCCAAGTACAAGATGATCCAAAACAAAACCAACCACAAATTAAATACATGACACTGAAATCACTGAGAAAACAACACATCTAAAAATATAAATAAATACATTTAGCTATTTTTATTCAAGAAACCCAGAGAACTGCTTTCAAAGCAATTGCTTCTTTCAACCACTTTCTAAAATCTTTCATAAATACTTATTATTTTGATTGTCATTTAATGCAGCACCTCTGTTTGCTGGTGGTGGTGATGGATTTTTTTCCTTAATAACCTCTTCAGAAACTATATAACTACATCTTATTACACTAAAGAACATTTCCCTAGGAAAAACTCAGGCAGTTTATAAAATATTGTTAAATACTCAAAATCTGCAAAGTATTATTTAAGAAAAACAAGGAATGTAGTGTTAAATTATGACAGTGGGGAAAAAAAACTATGCAAAACAATCACGTGGAAAGAAAGTATTTTAATTTTTAAATATCCAAGTTTGCTTAATTTCTTGTGAGCTGTTCAACACTGTTTTAAATATCCTGAATTAATAACTATTCCAACAAAATTCATCCCCAGTGTTTCCACAGGAGACATTAAGACCAAATTATACTTTTTTCTTCAACCATAGTAGTTTTTTGCTCAGTTCCTTTTGTGCAAAAATATTACAAGAGAATTCAAGTGGAAATGCTGAAATGACATGCCAACATTTCAGGGCACATTTAAAACACTCAGAATAATTCTTGAAATTACTGTATTCTAAAATACCACTACCAATCACTTTTAGATTAGTTCTGTACATCTACTCACATGGACGCAATTTTCCTAGACCTCTGAAAATAAACAGGCTCATTGGTCTCTTTTGGTGTCCACACAATAGGCAAGATAGGTTTACAATAGTGTTTAAATGGAACTAGGCATCTACAGTCTCTTGATTCCACCACATTCAAAACAAAAGTCAGAGTTCATTTGGCGATCCTGAAATTACTCCCATAAACCTACGACGGTTCACTGGATCTAAACATTTCTCAGAAATGTGTCATTTTATAATTTCACCTAAGTGATGATTTGGGGATCCACTGGAAATGGTTAATGCCTAAGATAAACTTTATTAAAATGAATAATTGCAATAAAGTGCTTGTTACATTTCAAAATGATTCTTTTAGACTGGTATGTTAAATGTGTGCTATTCCCATAAAGGATCCCCAGGCATGAGAGTCTGGTCTTCTCACCTGTCTCAGAAAGCAGCAGCACTATCTTTTGGTAGGCTGACAATAGGCACATTACCCATGCGGACGAGGCTATACTAGGGCTATGGCAAAAAGGGGAGGAAATTAGAAAAGAGGGAAGCATGTGGAGGGTTCCTATTATACTCAGTTATATACAAATATATTAAATATGCTATAAAAATAGTCAACTCTTTTCCTTTGCAATGACTTCAGAAGCTTCTTTTAGAAGAATGCTCATCCAGACACACTTAAAAGATCTCTTTCTCCAAATCACTATTCAAATGCAAGGGCCTTTGTGCTGTTTCTTCACCACCACTGAAAAGTTCCAGTCCGCTTTCTCCTGGCTAGATGCACTCAGCAATATTAACATCCAGTGTTTATACCTTCTGACGTGAGCTCCCACAGGACTAAGAACAGGGCCACAGATATAAGCAAGGTTATAGACTTGAATGAGCTTTACACAAATGTTTATCAACAAATCTTCAATAACCAAAGAAACAAAAATGTGGAAAAATTACAAGTTAAATGCGATCTGCATTCCACTTTTTAAAGTTTGCCTTGATGTAGTGAAAACATTTTCAAACATAAAGAATAATACCCAGTTAAAAAGAATTTCTACCTGTGCTGACTGCTGCTGTTTTCACGGTCCCTGTCTAAGGCTTCTTGAACAAGGGTTCATTTCCCTTCAATGCAATGCCCTTTATAGCTGGACTGCTTCAGTGCTCCTAACTTCAAGAGATTGCTTTAAGGCAACGACCAGCAACTATAGCACATCTGAAGAATTCCAACACGCTCACGATTCTGCACTGAGTATTCTCTAACAAACTAGTCAAAATCACTGGCATCCTTTTATTACGAATATATTCCTAAGCCACATCTAAGTGACAAGACAGAGCACAGCACTCTAAAACTATCCCCTGAATTTGGGACCTAGTTCAGTAAACTGAACTGTAGTATTTACTTTCATGCTACGCGCCCCCCCCCCCCAACCCCTGCCCAACATTCACCACATATGCTTTTTCTCCCATATTTTCCACTCAAAAATAAACATAAAGTACTTTTTAAGTGTTGGGTTCTGGCTTGACACCACTCTCAGCAGCAACTTTATGAACCCCTGCAGTTCTCGTGTGTATTTGTTAAGCAATCTGACTCCCTCCAAGCCATGGCAGTTCACAGCAAGAACTGCAGAGCAGCAGCACTTTCCTTTACCTAAGAAGTGCCACCTAGAATAAAATGTTTTCAAGAGAAACAATCCCTGTGAGAGTAAAGTGGAGGGAAGGTGGAAAGTGTTCTATTTGGTATCTTTGCACAATTTAGGCTTGGGACTTGAACTAACAACTTTGGCTACAGAAATGCATGAAGAACAGACAACTGCTGAACCTTCATCTAAGTGCTCAAGTCTCACGGGGAAGGGGACAGAGACAGCGTTGCAACCCAAACTCAAGAAGCACAAGGTAAAGAAGTTAAGAGGCAGCTGATGCTGACTAGTTTTTCCAACATAACTCTCCATACTGATGGCAAAGGAAAAGCACCTGGCAGCTCCTTTAAATTTAGCAACTGTTAATTTCAAGCAGGAAAAAATTGAGTTATAAAGAACAACAGGAATAATAAAGAAATTTTTTTCTTTCCCAAATATTTGTTAAGATAGAAAAATATTTAAAGGGGTTAGAGTAGAAGAATATGAGTTAAATAAACAGTTTGCAGATTCACCTTGTGGCCTGTCTACATTTTGCTTCTGTTAAGTAAGTAGTATTCACAGTTCATGATCTTTGTTTTGCGTATGGTACTTAAAGGACAAGCCTTAGCATAATAGCTCATTATCTTTTGTTAGCTAAGTCCTTATCACTAGGTATTGCCAATAAATAAATGAGGCACAACTCAGATTTACATGGAATGGCAAAAGGTCAAGAGAGGCAATTTGGAAGGGGGGAAAAGCAATGCCGTTGCTCTGCTTTGTAACACTGATTTTGCCATGTGCAAGTATGCTCAGGGACACACATTCTGACAATCATTCTTAAATTCATGGGAATGTCAGGAATCTCTTCTGGATGATCATTTAGCTAAAACACCAGGATATGTTAATTACTAACTGGTATCTATCTAGTCATACTTCTTTTGTAGAAGGGTAGGTACCATTTTCTTTGGTTGTTTTCTCTTACAGCATTCATTTTCTAATTTAATTATGGCCAGGTATGGTTTTTTTGTTTAAGTGTTTTTTTTTTTCACAGAAAAACAGAATATATCCCTCAAGGATGATAGCAAAGCCAAAGCCCTGAGCCTTTTATCTAGTATTTCTCCAATAGGTAACTTTGCTCAAAACCTTTTCTGTTCAACACCTTCAAGTCCGTTTTACATTTTCGTTTCAATTTTAATTTATTACACATGTCCTCCCCTTTCTCAGTAATAATTTTTTGTACTGTAATAATAAATTTCCACTAATCTTTTGTTCTATAGTTATAAATTTCAGTATTAGTACCATAAAACCTAAAAAAACCAGCTATTTTTAATGTATGTAATTTGTGTTGAAATTTATTACCTTTTAGAACATGATATTGCCAGATGAAATCTTAGTTCATGTTTAGAAAGCATGTGAGTTACAATATTCTAGTGTTACAGTGAAGTCAAAACCATTTCCTACCCTTTTTTGTGTGTGTAGGAATATCAAGATCATGTTGAGTAAATATTTACTGGTAACTCTTAAATGACTGTTTACTTTTAATGGAAGGTGCTAATTTAGGAAACAAGTTTGCGATCACATTAAACTGACAGTGTCAGGCTGTCATCTTTTATTTCTAAATTAATTTGTACCCCAGTCCAAGAGACTCATAGCAGTCTTCATAGGAACTTAGGAGAATAACACTGATACCCACATGCTGTTAAAAATGTACTAAGGTTTCAAAACTGTTACTGAAACCAGACAGTAAGTTCAAGATGGTGAGTTATCACCTGAATTAAATATAATCAAGGCACTATGGGTTCCCCCCCCGCCCCACAAATAACCCTGAATCGTTTCTGACTAAAAGAAGCACTGAAATTGTGAAGGATAATAAAAAGATTCCAACAAATCCTAAAAGTTAAAATTCCCACCATTGGGAATGTTAAAAAGTGCCTAAAATGTTTTGTGTGCAAATTTTATTCCTATAACTGAAACATTCTTGAAATTACTTTCAGGCTTGTTGAAAACCATTTACATAAATATTTGCAACTAATATATCAAAATATGTGATCAAACTCCCAACCATCTAAAATAAAGCAGTGCAAATTCTATTTGCAAACTAAAATAACAAAATGAGGGATATTTCTGAGTAACTTTAAAGTCCTGTGGTATCAATAATTTAACCTGAAAAAAAAAATTCATTCCCAGCAGCACATCATACCTCACTGAAAAAAACTGTGACGTCACAGCCAAAGTATGAACAAAAAGAATTGTGCCCTGGAAAAGTGAAAGAACACTATTATGCTGTAAACAAAAGGAAAAACAGGCTGATGTGTCAGTTTGTACATGGTGTCAGAATCTAATGAAATGTACTCATATGGAAGAGAGAAGCTTTCATGCAGTCTACACAATGTTTTGCTTTCTCTCCTTCATCCAGACATTATACATATTTTTACAGTATCTGTACACAAAATTTGAACCCACACAACATTCTGAAATTACTGTTCCATCATTATCTGAAAAGGGAGAGGGACTTAAGGTGGGGACTACCGACTACTGGATTATCATCATGGCATCACTGTAAGCAAACCCCTGACATGGCAGCGGTGTGTCCTCTGTAACACGTGATAACAGGCACAGACCACTAAAACTAACATTGTTAGTGCCTTTCTGATTTACTGGAGGTCATTTCATAACTGAGCTTAACATTTGGCAATATACTCCTTTTCCATCAAAAAGTTTCTGGGCAACTGAAACACTGTCAGAATTGGCAATGTCCCTATGATCATCTTCTAGCTGGTATTTAATGTACATCTGTAGCAGTAGGCAGCATGTTCCTTACCAGGAAATGGAACACTCAATACTATATCTCATGAAACTGCTGGAACTTTTCCTTCCATCCTCAGGTCATCTGAGCAATTCTTTATGGACCATCACCTTCCTCCTTTGGCATCAGAGGAAGAATGTGTGCTACTGTGGTTGAACCTTAGACGGATCAGTCAAACTGTCAGTCCTGTGCCGACCAAGTTGCTGCTGCTGCTGAGACTGGTGTTGCTGGTGCTGTGACTGAGAGAAGGTGCTCTGTTGTAGTGGAAACGCAGCAGAGAGGATGAGCTGAGCTGAAGGATTTCCATGGAGCAATCTAGAAGTCTAAACAAACCAATGTATTATGCAACATTACTTTACCCCATTCATTATACCATGCACATAAGACTTACTCAAGTTGCATACTGTCCAAGGAACACGATCCTTAAACTTTCACTTTTGCTCTCTAATGTTAAGATCATATTTTTGCAAAACGCTTCAGAGACTTTTCCTCTTTCTGAAAATATAACAATATTTCATTTTTTTAAAGGAATCTGGGCTGGAGATTTCATGATATAGAAAGCAACCAATGTCTAAAGAGAAAACACACATACTTTATGTCCTAAACACCCAAATTTTATGCAAAGTAAAACTGGAGCACAGCTATTACTGTATGAGACAGGAATACTATCAGTAATTAATTAGATAATGCCTTCCACAAGCAGGTCTGCTGGTTACGGAAACAAAGCCAGCTGAGAACAGGCTTTGTTCTCAGGAGATTGAGATATTAAGGAAAGTCCTCTCCTTTTTTAAGCTTCTGCTTGTCATTGGATATGTCCCCCTAGATAACAGTTTAGAACTTGTTTTAAATTCTTATTACTTTATTTATATTAACAGCAAAGCCAGTTATTAATAGCTACAGTACAGACTTAAGGTCTAAGAGACTGTATGACTACTGGAGATATTTGGACAACTGATCTGTTTTAGTTTTCTGCATCACCAAAATAAGGATTATAGTTGGACCAGGAAACAAAGTGATAAATTAAGACTGTATTTACTTTTTAATAGAATTATACTCTTGAATATCCTAAGTTACATAACTGTGAAACTGATGACATGTGCCTATTGCAGATAAGGTGGTTGGTTTCCTGTGTAAATCAAGGCTAACCTACATTCAGGCATGTTCCAGCTAAGCCAGAAGGGAAAGAGCTGAACTTCCCAGTGAGGATACTGAGGTCCAGAGATTGGTTCTATTGATTTCTTTGCTGAGGACCCTTCCATACATAGGTGATTTTTCTTCTGTATCCTTTGGGCAAGGAGATCCTGTATTATTTATCCACATATCTCTTTTTTGGTTAATCTGAGTGTCTATTACATTTGTCAATAGCTAGCTAGGTGCATTATGCTATATTCAGCAATTTACACATTTTTAAAAATCTGTGAACTATTATCACCCCCAGGTAATAAGTAAGGTTTGATCAGTTTAATTTCCCAAGTCACACAGTATGTTGTATAGCAGTGGCTCAATCTCAGAACAGTCTGACTCTTCTTAGAGCCCAAGTTTTAACCACACTGTATCTCCACTGTTTCGCCTCTGATATTACTTATAACAGAAAATTCTAATAAAATTTAACATAACAAAATAATTGAAGATAATACCTATGCTGATAAAGAAATCCCTTTTGCAACCCTGCTTATGCAGAGTAGAGTTTGTAAATTAACAAGAAAGAAAGAAAAGAAAGGGGTCTTTGCTTTAATTTTATAAACTTAAGATCCAGAGAGAAAATATGTTCTACAAAACTGCCCCCATGTAGGCAGAAAGTACTTTTTCTACCCAGCAGTTCAGACAACTGGGTATGCCCATGGCAGGGCTAAAAGTCTTCCAATGACTGAAGAAGGGATGAAAAAAATGGCTAACTAGGACAAGCTTTCTATCTTCGTAGAGATTTAAACTGCACATAAGCATTTATGGGTTTTTGAGATTATCTGCAAACCTGTTCATTTAACACCTACTTCCGTTATGAACAGATCTGAGGCAGCTTCCCATAGGATGAGTTACCTGTAAAAACTGCTGTGGTGGTTGGGTCAGTTGAGCCTGAGATGGTTGCTGAACTGCAGGAAGCTGTGGTTCCTGGGAACTCTGCTGCTGCTGCTGCTGCTGCTGCTGCGTTACCGACAATGTCTGTGCCTGCTGCTGTTGAGCAGCAAAAGTAGGATAGGCAGTCACCACCTGACCCATGAGCATAGTACTAGGTACCATGACAGCCCCACAAGCTACAGGAGCAGTCACTAATTTGGTCACAAGTTGCTGACCTTGAGAAAATCTGTTAGAGGAAGAAAGAAGTGAAGTCAAAAGTACAAGGTATACATCACTAAAAGGCAGTGAGCTGAACACTTATCTAAGATAATGACACTGTCAATTTACTTCTATAAAATCTGTATGTTCCTATTTTGCTTCTGTTTTAAAAAATTCTCTTTGGGATTTCAGCAAGACAAAAATGTGCACAGCAAAGTCAACGTATGACAATATAAACAAATATGACAAAAGCACAACTTTTTAAAATAGTCACATTTAAAAGAATAAAGCTAGACCCTTGGTTATTATAATAACTGATATATAAAAATATATGAAAAATGCTAACTACTGAACAACAATGAACCCATTTAAAAAGCAAACACAGGTCAAACTTGAATAGGTATATCTCCAAAACAGATGTAAATGGCCAAAATAAACATGAAAAGTTGCTCAGTATCACTAATCATGATGGAAATGCAAATCAAAACCACAAGGAGAAGCTACCTTTTACCCATCAGGATAGTCATTATAGAAAAATACAACAAAAAATAATCTTTGCCAAATAATGTTGGCAAAGAAATAGAGAAATAAAGACATAGAGAAGCTAAAACTTTTGTGTACTGCTGGTAGTAATGTAAAATGGTGCAGCCACTATGAAAAATCATAGAATTACCACACAAAGCAATTCCATTTCTGGGTATATTACCCAAAAGAAATAGGAGTAGGGACTCAGATACTTTCATACCCATGTTCACAGTAGCATTAGTCACTATAAAAAGGTGTGAGCCACTCAAGTTTTCACTGACAGAACTGATCAATTTAAAAATATGGTATATAATACAGAGGAATATTATTTAGCCTCAGAAAGGAAGGAACTTCTGACACATACTACAACATGGATGAACCTTGGTGAAGTAAGCCGGTAACAAAAGGACAAATGCTGTAATTACTCAACTTACATGAAGTACTCAAAGTAGTCAAATTCATAAAGACAGAAATTATAATGGTGCTTGCCATGGATGGGAGGTAGGGGCGAGCAAACTGGAAAGTTGTTTAATGGTTATGCAATGTGAAGTTTCAGTTTGCAAAGATATGAAAAATTCTAAACAGCTGGGGGTACAATAACTGTGTGAATGTACTCAATGGCCACTGAACTATATACTTTAGTTACTATAGTAAATTTTTATGTATATTTTACCACGATTTAAAAAATTTAAAACTGCAAAAAACCTGAACTTTTTTCTTTTCATAAAGTGACTAGGTATTTGAGAGTGAGATGAATGTGGCACGTGGTTCATTTACCACAAAAGACATAGCTCATGAATAAACAGAGCTATCATAGGGTAATTTCAAAAAACTCTACATTTATGAAAGACATTTCCATCTAAAGGTTGATTTTAATAAACAAATGGAATTCTAACAATGAGTAAAAGTACTCATGAATTATAAATTTATCAGCATTGGATGGTACCCACTGTATTAGAATTTACTAATTTTCCTTCCTTCTTTTTCTTCTTTTGCCACACTAGGCTTCTTGAACCTAGTGTGCTCTACCACTAAGCTATTACCACCCAGTCCTTTTTTGGGTTTTATTTAATTAATTTATTTTTGGTACTGGGGCCTGAACCCTGGGGCACTTTACCACTGAGCTACATCCCCAGCCCTTGTTATTTTTTATTTTGAGACAGGATCTCACCCAACTGCTGAGGCTCTCCTCAAACTTGTAATTCTCCTGCCTCAGCCTCCCAAGTCACTCAAACAACAGGTGTGCACCTCCATGCTCAGCTCCTTATCTTCGCTTTTTGAGACACGTTCTTGTTAAGTTTCCCAGATTGGCCTCATACTTGTGTTCCTCCTACCTCAGCCTTCCAAGATGCTGGGATTACAGGTATGCGCCACCATGCCTGGTTCCTTCTAATGCCTCTTTGGGGAATGATATTTTTTTCTATTTGCCTTTTCTGAGATGAAGTTTGTTTCTAGTATTGGTCATCATAGCAAGGAAACTGAGATAAAACCCTACAGTAGAAGTACATGACATAACTATATTATAAACTATTTAAAGTAGGCAAAAATATTATGCTTAGTACACATGTACACTTTATATATTCCACAGTCAAAATAAACTTACCTTATTTACATGGCGCTAGAAATCAAACCCAGGGCATTGTGCATGCTACACAAGCATTCTACCTCTAAGCTGAAACCTATTCCCTAAAATAATTTTGTAACCACGCCAGACTTTGAAAATAAAATACTGTCTTTTATATACATTAGGGCCAAATACTTCAATGCAACACAACAAGAAACAGAGTAAGAAATTTCTATCTAAAGAAAGCTCAAAGAAACAAGCAACATGTACAAAGTATGTTTAATCACAGAGGTACTAAGTGCCAGCTTCTCTGTAATCTTAAACATTAATACCTAACCTGCCCAGAGGCTCACTGATAAAGATGATAAGAATACTCTATCCATCTCCGGCACAGGACACTCTTTAGTCTACTTAGGCTCAATCTATGCTTCTGTGGCCTTTATGTACCATTTCCTCTGCCTAGAATGCCCCCTAGATTCCTTACCACAGGCAAACTCAAGGCCAAGCTCTTTAAGACTCAGGCCAAGCATCTCCTCTGTGATGAAGCTTTTCCTGACCACTCCCTTTCCTTCACCTGCTTGCTTCAGTCCAAACTGCTCACTTCATGCCTTCTAAAAATCTGGTAAGTACTCATTACACCAAATTACACTGACTTGTTAACCTTTTTATTGTTTTTACTAGTCTGGTCTTTCTCCTACAGACAGGACTGTGCCAAACCTGTATGGTGGGCTTCATATGTGTGCCAAAACATTTTTCTCTCCTCAAGAAACAGATGAGTACAAACAGTTGCCAAACTGCACCTTCCAAAATGCATGTCAGCATCTTTCCTCTCAGGCTTTAAATCTAGTTCTCTCGCTACAGTTGTCACGTAACAGAAAAGTGCAGGCTTAGCATGTGCAAGGCTCTGGGTTGAATCCACAGCAACCAAAATAAAAATCAGTCCTTTGCAGATCTGTGGGCACATTTATAAGACTTCCTCTCAGAATGAGAGCTAAAAGCTGGACTTTTTTTTTTTTTCAAGTTGAGGGAAATAAGCTCCAAAGAGAAGCAATGAGTTCTCTTTGTTCTCACTGCCTGATAATTCTGAAGTTTATTTACTGTGGAAATTATTAACATGATTTAAAAAAAAACTATGGTTAATACAACAGAAAAATTGCACATAAAAGGAGTATACTTGAAATAAAAAATAAAATCATTTAAAATTCAAATTTAAGCCTACAGAGAGTATATACTTTTTAAAAAGACAGTTTTCCAGTATATGAATGGCATCTCTTTGAAAAATTTCAAAGTCAGCTATTTATACATATCACTAAAATAAAGTTATATATGGCTGTTTGCCAAGAACAACAGTACTCAAAAACTTACTGAGGCATAAGCATAAGCACTTGAACTTTGAAACCAGATACCCAGGTCCAGAGCCTTACTGACTTAATCAGTATTAGGCCCTTGACCAAATTATTAAAGATCCACTTTTTTTCTTATCTGGGAAAAGAAAGAAGATAGTAGCATACATTTTTTAAAAAATGAATGAAATAATATATTTTGAGCATGTAACAAATTTTAAGAAGGAAAGCTATCCTAACCACCATTATTAAATGAAAACTCTTAACATCTATATTGAAAAAAGTTAAGTATAACAATGACACCATTGTATATATAACAGTGAGCTGCAGAATTTGTATTCTGTAGTATTTGATAGTTCATTTTTCAATAAGAAATAAAATTTGCTACTCTTTAATTATATGATCTTTAAACAACAGATTCATCTTTTTTACTTCAAATTTAAGAACAATGGCTGCAGTGAGAAACAAACTAAAATCACGTTTTAAAAAAGCAATTACCAGGTATTTTTGTTTTTTTTTTGTTTTTTTGACGTGCTGGGATTGAACCCAAAGTCTTGTGCATGCTAGGCAAGATTTCTACCACTGACCTATATAATATGTCCTTAATCCCAAACTGCTGCTTTTAATCAATTTAAAAGTTTGAAAATGTCAAATGAGGAATGAGAACTACCTTATCTGTCTGTCCTGAGTGAACGTAGTTACTGCAGCACTCTGGGTACTGTTCTGCGGCATACTGGATGGAGTCTGGACCATGCTTGCAGCTGCAGGCTGAGAAATCACCATAGTGTTATACAGCGGGGCTGCAAGAGTGCTCTGCGTCTGACTGGGTAGAGACGTTTGCTGGCTGTGCCCACTCAGCACACTTTGTTGACTCTGCTAGAAAAGAGAAGATTTTACAGATATTAATTGAGCAAAGTTATTTGGGAAATATGCTTCTACTGGTCACTGCTTCAACAAATGACCGAACAGAGTGTGTGGCAGTGTATATTACTCTGAAAGAAATCTAATCACAAAGGACTGGGAGTAACAGAGAATGAGTCAGTTTTGAATTCCTTGCTAGAAGAAGTTAAGCTATGACTCTAATAGGAGCATAATCCTAACAGTGACTCTAATAGGAGCATAATCCTAACAAGGATGATGGAAAACATAAATGGGTTCTGTTAAATATCCAGAGATGAGTGACTGATGATCAGACATTTTTATTCATTTTTCATTTTATATTTTTCATCCACAGTCACAAATATACACTAGTTACCAGAATTTTATGGAATGTTAAATCATCACTGACCCCCAACAGTCTATTCTGTGCATGTGGTAACATGTTTCCTCATCAGTCTCCTTTACAAATTTTTAACATTAAAAAAAAGTAGTCTGTAAATTAGAAGAAACTGGTATAATTAGGCTAGAACCTTAAACATATAAAATTTTTAGAATATCAAAATGTAAAAGTATTTGACCTCAGCATATCATTTTGTGCAAAATATTTCAATGACCATTCTCAATAATTTATATTCTAATTAACTTTAAAAGATGGCATGAGACAGAGCTTTATTTTTGTTTTAGCATTTCTACATACTTCAATCACTGAGCACTCCGTGGCCATTGTACCTAACATTACCTGAGTGGATGTGCTCTGTAAAGTCTGTTGTACCATGTGCTGACTTGTGCCAATATGTCCAGTATTCATTCCACTTTGAATTTGGTTAGTAGGAACAATCTGGCCTTGCATATTTACAGGTGTGAGTTGCTGGATGCTAGATGAATTTCCAGAAGTAAGTTGAACAGAACCAAAATTCAACCCAGGGTTTGACTGTTGCAAAAACATCTGTGAAAACAAAAGATTATATTTAAATGAGCTTTTGTTTCTTTTTCTGGGGGGGGGGTGTCGGGGATCAAAGACAAATGAGAAGATTAAAAGATAGCAAACAAAATGAAGTTTGAAACTAAGTTTAAAAGACAAGTATCTGTGCCAAGTAGGCCAGGAAATCCGGCTGCAGGCCTTTCTTTGAGAGCAGTAGAGTTATAGCTGTGCTAGGCTCTCGCCACCCACCCAGTTTCCTAAATCCTCTCACAGAAGGAGTCACCTGTCCAGTCATAAGGAACAGGTTGTTTCCCTAAGGCTCTCACTAAGTTACTCAGGGCCTTGTGAAGTTGCTGAGTCTGGCTTTGAACTTGTAATCCTCTTGCCTCAGTCTCCCAAACTGCTGGGATTACAGGTTCTTCTTACTGATTTCTTGCTCTTCTATTTGGGCTTGTGAAAACTCTATTATTAATCTTCCATAGTACTGCCTAAAATGTTCCAATGTTTTAAAAAGGATTCCTAGGCGGAGGGTTCAACATGGCAAGCTGAAGGGAGGCGGCATTTTCTGTGGCTCCAGGTCTGGTTGGGTAAATCCCAGTTTATCTTTAATTTTCCGAGACAAACCCTTCTATCTGAAGAAATAGACACGCTTCAAAACGGGTACTGGCTTGCTATCATAATATACTGAGAGAGCTCTCTCATAGAAACCCATCACAAAGACACAAAGCCATAAGAAGCTCCAATTACTGTACTAAGAGTAACAAGCTTGAAGTATGAGACATGCTCTCTGATTCAGAAAATAGGAAAAAGGGGAAATAATTCTCCTCCTCAACCCCACAGCTCTCCACCCAAAAATCCCATAGCTGGAGCCTTAGATGAAAACCAAAGACATTGTATCAGCATTATGATTAGTAATGCAATCAAAGAGTTAGAGATGAAATAAGGAAAAAGATCAGAGAACAATTTCAAGAGATGAGAGACAACTTCTACAGGGAAATAAGGGAACAATTCCATGAGATGAAAGATCAGCTATACAAAGATACAGACATTCTGAAAAGAGATGTAACAGAACTATCAGGATTGAAAAACACTGTCAACCAATTCAAAGCTTCACTGGAAGATACCAACACCAGAGTAGACTCCACTGAAAACAGAACTTCAGCTCTTGAAGAACGAGTATCGGACAATGAGGATAGGCTAAACAATGTAGAATTCAAAGAAGATAAGCAAGATAAACAGCTTATTTTACATAATCAGAACTTCCAAGTAATTTTTGATGAGATGAGGCGTACTAATCTGAGAATCATTGGCCTGGAGGAAAATTCTGAACAGCAAACAAGAGGCTTCAAGAACCTTTTAAGCGAAATCATAAGTGAGAACTTCCCTCATTTTACTATTGATCCGGAATATCACATCCAAGATGCTTATAGAACACCAAATAAACCTAATCAATTGAGAAACTCACCAAGACATATCATATGCAAAATGAATAACAGAGAAATTAAAGAGAGAATCCTATAAGCTGCTAGAGAAAAGCCCCAAATCACATTCAGAGGCAAACCAATTCGGATCACTACGGATTTTTCAAGGCAAACGATGAAGGCCAGAAGAGCTTGGAACAATATCTTTCAAGTGTTAAAAACTTAACAACTTTCACCCAAAGATAATATACTCTGCAAAACTCAGCTTCAAATGTGATGCGGAAATTAAATACTTCAACGATAAACTCAAGCTAGCAAGATACATGAACACAAATCCTGCTCTACAGAACATTCTCAAAGATGTTCTCCATTCAGAAGAAAATGCCAATGATATCTTAAATCATTAAACACGGGTGAATCAATAATCATATTATACACAAATTAACTTCCAAGATGACTCAAAACTCTGTAATTGATACAAAGTCAGAGACTCAGCCTCCCATATCTATTCTAACTTTGA